>OZ024912.1:6874570-7097070 GCA_964017125.1 Flabesymbios commensalis
ATGATTTATGTGCATTGATACACATTATACGAGTTCGATTCTGGCAGAAGCACTATTTGCAACAAACTGTGACATGTAGTGAATAGCACACTGCAAGCCTAAATGCAGTATTCAGCTTACTATTATATTGACAAATTTTGGGTTTACATGATCGAATAGTAGAGCTGAATAGCCTTATGCTCTGTTCGATGATGTATATGTACATACATGGATTTACTTTTTTTAACTGAGGTAGGTAATTGGCGTACCTTTACCCAATGTATCCTCGCATGTAATCCACAATTCAAATATATAGATTAACAAATACTTACTTCAATAACTATGACAACTACGGTATTGTAAGCGACGGAAAAGTTGTTTTTTAACATGCTATTGTATTTATTCTTCGGGTTTTGTGGATGTGACTGAAGACCATTCTTGCAATCTACTCGATAGCGCTTATTTTTTAACGCTGCATTTATACACCTGTCAATGCCATGAATACCGGGACGATTTCAATGAAAGACGAATTCCAGGATTCGACTCGTTTATCAGGTTAATATATCGTCATTCTTGTTTTAATATTAGCTTTATCTCCATAGAATACTGAAGAGAAGGTGAATAAACAATGCAAAGATTTATCGCATTGTAAATATGGTAAATAGTGAGGTGTCCCATCGGCTATAGTGATACATTATATTACTAGTAGGCTTATCATAGTAAAGATGAAATGTGCATCTGGCGACTTTTTTGTCTTAAATAAAAGTTTATATTTTTGTTATTACAGGTACAGAAGATAATCACTTCATGTTTGCAATCCCGCCGTCATATAATGGCTTTTCTCCGCTTGTTACTATATCAGCAAAGAAAGGGACACTTGTGAATCTAGTAACAGAAGAGTCTTTGACTGATACTCTGTCAATGATAATTCATCGTACACATTCGTCTTGTCTTACAAAAGTAGTGTCAATAATGGAGTGGAATCAAAAGGTGTAGAAGTGACGTCAGATGAACCTGTATCAGTTCACATTGGAATACAGAAGCAAGTTATATTATTCCTGATTCTATAATGGTTAGACCTATTACAACTGACGACACAGAATATATTATCAGCAGTTACCCTGGCATTTCCTTTGGAACTTCATCAAGATATTGGCCAAATTCTTATTTCATGATTATATCACAATTTGATGAATCGCTGGTGCAAGTTTTCAACTTTGAAAACGACATATGGGTTCAGCAATATTCTGGGCTTCTGAATAAGTTCGACGTGTTCACTCATGATTCGTTCTATGTCAATGATGCATATACAGACTATACAGGATGGAGGGTTGTTGCTACTCAACCAGTAGCTGTTATTTCTGGACATGGATATGCTTATTTTGGCACACATGATCAGCATGCATGTGATTCCATGCCAAGTACAGCCGACATGGGATCACATTATGTCACGTTTCCTGTTCTCCTTAGACGTGGAACAGAAGGCTATGTGGTGAGAATTGTAGGATCTACAACAGAAGATATTAGCGTAGTGATTCCTGAGATTGGAGTGGATAGCGTGATAACAAGAGGAAGCTTACTGGAAGTGGAAAGTTTGGATTCGTCCAGTTTGATGAGGGTGAGTCATTTTATACTCAGATTATATATTATTAGAAAGATTGTGATACAAGTAACAAGTAAAAATACATCGATACATGTTGAGTTCTTTCTGATATGTGGTTGTTGACAAATAGGCCTTCATTTCACTTTCGGCAGTAATTTTGATTATTTCTTTAACATGGTAATACAATTAGGATTACATGAATAATCTACTAAATAATGCCAAAATGAGGGTGGATTGATAGGGTAGTCAGGTTTATACTGTTTTGTTTCACCCAAAATGGATTGCTGGTACACCCAGGGGATGCAGCAAATGTATCGATCAGCTATTGATATTAAGTAGCATTGTTGATGAACATAGGCTGATAGCTACCACCCCTAGAAAATATACTTCAGGCTCTAAGGAGCTGGATACTTCCAGAACATGAAACATCTTGCACCTTGATAATGAGTTTTTTCTATTTTCTTTGTTATGTATTGATATCTAGGGAACACGAAACGCCTGATGTCCATTGGCGCAAAAAAAGTTGTTTTTTTTGTAAATTAGGCAGCCATTACCGAAAATCGAGTTTTAAGCGATATCTCAGAAACCAATCGACATAGAATCTCAAATAAAGTGTCTACACTGGGGTTTTCATGGTCAACGCTTACAATGATATGTATTTGTTTAAGGTTATAATAACACATTAGCATAAAGCATGCAAATCAGCTGCAATTACGAAAAATACAGTTTCAAACAATATCTAAGTTCTAACTAATCAACTTAGAATCTCAAATAAATGTCTACTCTATGGTTTTCGTGGTCAACGATTATAATGATAGATATGTTGTTAAGATCAAAATAAGATGCTGGCATAGCAAATGCAAATTAGCCACAATTGCATAAAATACAGCTTCAACCAAAATCTCAGAAACCACATCAAATGTTCTATTTAAATAGATGGATTATGCTATTATGACGCCACATACTGCTTGCATAACTCAAAATCGTGAAATAATCTGACATCGCAATGCCATAGTTATCACACACACCATGTTTATAATATAATAGTGTGTCATTATAAAGTTATGTTATGATGGCAGTTACTGAACATATAGTGACATATCCTATCCATTATAATGCCACACTGTGACCCAATGTGCCACATACTGCCATTGTAATACAAAAAAAGTCTTAAGCTTCACTTGTTGGGTGGGGGGTATTTTCTGCCATTGTAATGCCGAAAAAGTCTTAAGCTTCACTCGTTGGGGGGGGGGGGGGGGGTATTTTCTGCCACTGTAATGCCGAAAAAGTCTTACGCTCAACTCGTTACGGGGGGGGGGGTATTTTTGGGCCATGCCCTTGTTTGTTGCAACAATATTCCAATATCAGAGATGCGTCCACCTTTGAACGTAATAGATCGATTTAAATGAACTTGAGGTTTCTTTATATAGAGTTTTTTTTGGTTAATCAAATAAACATATTAATAAAACATTTCAAGGTCAATTGATTGGTGTAAATCGAGGTAAAATACAAAATGTTTGCTTTTTAACGGTTTTAGCTCTTTTTTTTTCTACAAGATAAAATACTAAAAAAAGACAATATCGTATGTATATTTTATAAAACTAAATGAGTGGTTATTGAAAAAATAATTTATTATTGATCTAATTAACATACATTTAAAATGGCAGCCACTGACAATAAGCACAATTATTAATTAGGCATCTCTCACCATGGTCACCTCTTCCGCAAGTGATTTTCAAAGAGAGGACAACAATGACTAGACATTTGCTAGTTCATTTTCAGTCAGTTGCGTATCTATACGCAGTCCCTGATGAGTCCTTCCCCTGTAGTACATGTATGTAGTATTTCAGCTCAAAAGTAGTTGTAGTCTGTGTGATATTCCATAGCGCACGGCGTTAGTGGTGGACATACTTTCAAATCACTATTCCGATACATAGAAAACACATTCTGCAAAACAGCTAACAGAGTACCGTATTTAAAATGTTCTAGAACAAGCAAACCGATAGATTCAGTATTAAGCCTGCCATATGATATGATAATTCCACAAAATAATTAAAAGTATATACACAAACACTGCAGGCGTCCATATAACGCCAGTTCATATATGCCCAAGTGTCGTATGCAAAGAGCTCAAGTTTGGCCGAGATTTCCAGGTATATATGATAAACCTTCAAGGCACAAATACAGTCCACTAGCTTGGCCAGGTACAGCCAGTACCACGCTGTATTTCTTATGCTTTAGTACTATTATTTGTCTAGCGGAATTTAATAATTTACTGTGAAAATGCGTCTGATTTGATGAAAAAGATTCTCTGCGACGTGTTACATTGATCGTGTTAAGGTCTGAAATATTAATAATATGGAGTAGAAATATGGTCATTAATTTGATTATCACTTTTTGTAAAATATATGAGATGACCTAAATTGCCATTAATAATGAGGGTGAGCATAATGGGTTAACAAATCTCGCTCTTTGTTATCCATTGGTAGGCTGCAGACTATCTAATATTTTAGAGATTTTTCTCATCAGCTGTGTATAGAATAAATGTGACTTTATGTTAACTTTGGTGGCAATATCGTGACACGCCTTACTATGCCATACTCTTTTTAAAATACATGAAGGTCACTTTACAATACTTTACAATACGTTTCGTACCGTATCTAGACAACATCACACACTTCTTCAAGCATTTAAATATATTGAAGGGCTGTATGCTAAACCATAATTATCAGCCTCTGAGACAGTCGAAATTTCAAATCCGGTGTCAGCTAGTTGCAATACATAACCAAACCATCTTAAACATTGTTAAATGTTCTCCTAGCCCACCGGAAAAAGCATCTAGGCTGGTAGAAAAAAGGCCTTGACTAAATAATTTGAACAATATATTTTACCAAGAGCGCATTCGACAATAGCCCGCCACCATTATTGAACTTGAAATTATTGCGCCCGCAAGCTTAAATTATTGACGTAAAATGTGAATACTAATAAATCCGAAGAATTAATGTGACATTTTGTTTTTTTTGCCTATTATTGAACTTGTTCGAGAACTGGTCATTAGTACCATGTAGATTAAACTTGTACACGATACATGAACTTGGATTTTGAAAATTACATTTGACTCTGTTAATAGTTGAATACAAGCATATATGTTTTACAGATCACTTGCTCGAGTCCCTGCGCCGTATCCCAATATACCATGGACACACCAGATGCGGACTCCCACACAAATTCCGGCGGCTCCATGGTGATGCTGACTCCTACAAGTCAATTTACAACTGACCAGGTGTTCATGACGCCTTTCATGGGCTCTACTGGAATAGCTGACCTGGTGATTCTTGTCAACACGTATCCTGTTGAAGGTCTTTACATCTACGATAAATCGCTAGATGTGAGTACTGCACAGATGTTACAACTACTTTCCAGATTCAAGGGCTTGTTTATGTAGCACCTCTCGCCCACAGGGACACGAGACCCCGTTTATTTTGACCTTCTCCGAAACTGATATCATCGTTATAATGGATTAAAAGTACGAAGTCTGATAGGTTTCTGGCGATATTTTTAAAATCATTTTCTACGAATTAATGTGAAAATATATTTGGATTTTAATGCCGACAGTGTGTGTTGATACAACATTGACAAATGGTGCAAATAGGAGAGTTTGGTAGCGTGGGCGAGAATTCTGTACAATTGTGTACAAATCCATATCCGACCTTTATGACACTTTTGATTGTGCAGGGTTGTCCCACTTCAACAGGGGGTCTTGTGTCTCTGTGCTCTCGCCTACTTAATCTTAGGAAACTTTAAACGGGTCTTAATTTTTTATATGTGGGATGTTATTTTTTATAACAACATCATGTAGGTAAACAAATATAATGATATGACAAGAATACTTTGATTTGTCCACGTCTTGCGTACCATCGTTTACCCTGCAGTGGCTATCGAGTACAGGTGATCATAAGGTTTTGGGAGGGGGCTCGTTGTCTATTACATAGACTCTATCAGACCATGACTATATTCTCTTAGTCAATGTTTGGCTAAAGCCTAAAACCCCAAAACATTCTCCATATATATGAGACCAACAAGATGGCGGCACAGAGGTGAGAGGTGTTGAATTTATCTAAAAATATTTTTCAAAATGACAAGTCTATGAAAGAACAAACAAATATAAAATGTACGTTATGGAAATTCAAATGTGGCCAGAATGCACAAAGCATAATGGAAGGTGAAGAAAAATCAGTTAGAGATTTGCAAAAGAGAGAGAACTCGATTCATCTACGGCAGACGAGGAAATATCGATGGCAAATCTCTACCATATTCTAACATATATTAAAAACTTACAAAAACAAATGAAGCAATATATACAAAATGAGATTTAAAAAATGAGAACGGAGTTAAGAAATGAAATGAAGAAAGTTAAAGTGATTGCATTGTTAAAAATGGCAGGACTTCGCACTAAAATTGCATCAGTTGGGAATGAAATGAAGACCGAGCATGCAAAACACTCTGGACTTGAATAGACGTGTGGTCAAAGAGGAGCACGCCGCCACAAGGGCAATCAGGCCTCCATTTGATTTTGCCGTAACAATAATAGCAACCTCAAAACGCGAGGATTTGCTGAAAACATGACGGCTTGCATAAACCAGACCCGCCTGTCCTGACGTTAATGTAGTATGCGCAACTCGAACTCAGTGGCGTAACAACAAACCTGGTCTGGGGAAATTTGAGTTGGAGTCAGTTGATCAAAAAAAATAACTGTTACGGAAGAAAAAGTCACTGATAGAGGTAGGAGATTATAACAAAACATATGCAAGAGCGGCTAATTGAATTAAATATATGTGAAATGATGAGCATGCTGCCTGAATTTGCAGATTATAGGTTTACGGGTAGATGCTGCTGGTAGCCCTTCTCGCACGCAGAGAAGGTGAGGATAAATTTATGTGGTATTGCAGCAGATCGGTCGCCTGTGGGTGTTGAACGAGGACGCGGGACTGGGAGTCAACAACAGGGTTCAAATGCAGCACCAGGTGGCGCTAAAGCTTGCAATGACAAGCACTAGGACGGGCCCCAGCCCTACTCGCGGGAATTGAACTTATTATCTTGAACATGAATGGATGGACGGAAGCAAATGCTGTTCTCTGACGAGAAATACTTTCTCGGGTTAAATGCTGACATTATATGTTTAAGTGAAATCCATCTCATTGGTAAAAAAACAATATTCGTTTAAAAATATACGTGGTATGGGCACAACAGACCAATAAAACATAATGGGAATATACATAAAGGTTCTGGTGGTGTGGGTGTATTTATAAAAAATGAACTGTTTGAAGAATTTAATCTTAATATTGTTGATAAATCGCTTAATGGCATTCTGGGTATCCAACTTCGGCATGAAATCACAGATTTCACATATATTGCAGTATCATGTTATCATGTATTGTGCGCCGTAAAATTCACTCTGGAGTAATAGCACACAGTTTTTTCCACACTTAATCGCACAAATATATATGCTTAATGATATAGACGCCATGTATTTAGCACTTGATTTTAACGGTGGTGTTGGCGAATCACAAGATGTATGTATGTATTCGTTTATTATACTGACATCCACAATACATTTTACAGATACATAATATACATATATTTATATTGATTTATGTACCCAGCCCATTAAGGCTTATTAGTCAGTTTAGTCATAATATTATTACAGTTTAACAATAACAATAAAGGTAATAACAATAGAAATAGAGACGATGATTGAAAATATAAGTTTTTCTTGGCGGATTCCCCAGGCTTGTGTGATATATCGGCCCAAAGGTTTACATAAAGTGGACTTGGTTAAAAAAAAGACAAATTTATCCTCGGTAGTAAAGTTAAAGAAGTTGGTATTTTTAGCTACAGCGTCTTCATACAATTGTGTACGTAAATTATTATATAAGTGACAATGACACACAACATGAAAATCATCTTCTTCATTGGCAGTGTTACACAATGTACATCATCTGTCTTGTACGGCTTTGTTCGTATATCCGCCTATTTCAATGGCAATAGGTAGAACACCACATCTTACTTGGGCAATTAGTGATCTTTGAGATCGAGACATGTAAATTATATATGTAATTTTCTGTAGCAAAACTATATTTAAAACGTGTATAGGTTCTTAGTTTGGGTGAGGCTTCTAAAGATCAAAATCATTCTTCCTGTATCACACATTTTAATGACAGATCATAATGCTCTACCAGCAGAAGCACATAGTGTGTCAACAGCTTTTTCAAAAGTTATATGCTCATCTAAAATTAACCCTAAATATTTATAATCAGACATTATCTCATTATCTCCTAACTAAATACAACATTAGTTCGAGGTTTACAGTGTTTTCTAAAATAAACAACATTTGATTTATCCTTATTAATTATCATTCTACACTTGAATACACTATGAATATAATAAAAAGTGTTGAAGACAGAGAGTCCCCTTGTCTCACTCCACTAATAACTTCAAACCATGGTGTCTGTAAAAGATTTAGATAAATACAGGATGTTGTTGAGCTAAATAATTGTCGAATTGCACGGTATATCTTACCATTGATTTAAAAAACAAAAAATCCCTGCTAACCCAATCAAAAGCTTTTTGCACATCAATGAAACAAGCAAACAATATACAAAAGACAGTTTTTTCCACACTTAATCGCACAAATATATATGCTTAATGATATAGACGCCATGTATTTAGCACTTGATTTTAACGGTGGTGTTGGCGAATAACAAGATGTATGTATGTATTCGTTTATTATACTGACATCCACAATACATTTTACAGATACATAATATACATATATTTATATTGATTTATGTACCCAGCCCATTAAGGCTTATTAGTCAGTTTAGTCATAATATTATTACAGTTTAACAATAACAATAAAGGTAATAACAATAGAAATAGAGACGATGATTGAAAATATAAGTTTTTCTTGGCGGATTCCCCAGGCTTGTGTGATATATCGGCCCAAAGGTTTACATAAAGTGGACTTGGTTAAAAAAAAGACAAATTTATCCTCGGTAGTAAAGTTAAAGAAGTTGGTATTTTTAGCTACAGCGTCTTCATACAATTGTGTACGTAAATTATTATATAAGTGACAATGACACACAACATGAAAATCATCTTCTTCATTGGCAGTGTTACACAATGTACATCATCTGTCTTGTACGGCTTTGTTCGTATATCCGCCTATTTCAATGGCAATAGGTAGAACACCACATCTTACTTGGGCAATTAGTGATCTTTGAGATCGAGACATGTAAATTATATATGTAATTTTCTGTAGCAAAACTATATTTAAAACGTGTATAGGTTCTTAGTTTGGGTGAGGCTTCTAAAGATCAAAATCATTCTTCCTGTATCACACATTTTAATGACAGATCATAATGCTCTACCAGCAGAAGCACATAGTGTGTCAACAGCTTTTTCAAAAGTTATATGCTCATCTAAAATTAACCCTAAATATTTATAATCAGACATTATCTCATTATCTCCTAACTAAATACAACATTAGTTCGAGGTTTACAGTGTTTTCTAAAATAAACAACATTTGATTTATCCTTATTAATTATCATTCTACACTTGAATACACTATGAATATAATAAAAAGTGTTGAAGACAGAGAGTCCCCTTGTCTCACTCCACTAATAACTTCAAACCATGGTGTCTGTAAAAGATTTAGATAAATACAGGATGTTGTTGAGCTAAATAATTGTCGAATTGCACGGTATATCTTACCATTGATTTAAAAAACAAAAAATCCCTGCTAACCCAATCAAAAGCTTTTTGCACATCAATGAAACAAGCAAACAATATACAAAAGACTCTATAGATGACGTGCCACAACGCGTGGCTGTGGATAACACTGTAAACCAATGTGATCATCATTTGCTAGATTTTCTCAATGATACAAAACTTTCCATGTTGAATTGTCGTATTTCACCATGTCTGGACAATTTCACTTGTGTAAGTAGTCGAGGGAGATCAGTAGTAGATTATATATTTACTCCCCAAATATGCCTGTCTATGTGTAAAAAGTTCAAAGTCATTACATGGGAAGATGCAATATAAACTTTTATTCTGGAAATCGATCAGCGGTGTAAGACACCTGACCACTCAATACTATCCTTATATTTTGTGATTTCATACTTTCCAGAACAGGCAGAATTAGTTGATGTATCGGTGAATGATTATAGCGCTGTGTGTGAGGTAAGACGATATGAAGAAAATCGGATTAAGAAGACTCTCCAAATATGTATTTAAATGATCAATTAGGCTATGATAAAGTAGCTGTACGAAAATTACAAAATGGTAAGTCTATCAGAGCTATGTACAATAACACAAAATCAATTGCAAAAAGTTAGCCAAATATAATGTTCTCAACTTGATTTGACACTCGATTTAGAGTTAGACAGCGCGACACTATTTCCCAAAACGAATTGGTAACCGGCATTGAGAATCTTCACTATGGTATAGAAATAGAAGAATTTCCCCTTTCTGTACAATGTTATGCAGATGATATAGTGGTTATCACTGAGAATGAAGATAACATGCAATTAGTGCTAGACTGCATAGAAGGCTGGCATAATAAATGGCGCATGAAAGTTAGCGAAGAAAACTAAGGTTATGCATGTACGCGGGAAGCCATGTAAATATACACAAGCCATTTTTAATTAAGACGGCACCGAATTGGAATTCGTGTCAAAATGATCATATGGATATAAGAGAGGGGGAATTAATTTATCTGAAGCAACTGGACACAATTTAAGTGGTATAATTGCGAATTTCGCTTCGTTTTGTGATGCATGATTTCTAACCTATGCAAGACTTTATGAGAGTTGTGTTGTGACTATAATGAATTATTTTTCAGGTATATGGGTTTTTTTAAGATATCCTGCGATTGATAAAGTACATAACAGGACTTGTAGGTTTTATCTAGGTTTATATGCTAAAGCACCGATTCCCGCACTTAAAGCAGAAATAGTTTGGATGGCTATAAAGCAAATACATTTTAGAATAGTAAACAAAAAGTTAAAGCTGGACTAATGAACTCAGAGACATATATCGAATTCTTGAATGTCACGCACCAACATTAAATGTATTGTTTGATCCTAAAAACATTAAAGAACTCTTGTGCAATTTGTAAATTTATGGATGGAACAAATGTTCTGAACTGAGACATTTTAAATCATATAAAACCACAGTCGATGCGGATAATTACGTTCGTGAATACTTTTCAAAACGAAAATCTTCTTTGTTTGCCCAACTTAAGCATCTTGCCCTAAGAGGTAGAGACAGACAGATACCGATATATAACACCGTATGCCCGACCTATGCATATAAAGAGATATAATGTACGACAAGATTATCTCTAATTCCACAAATTGTACTTTCCTTGATAACTAGAACAAATTTATGTATGTAATGTCTTGCAATTGATTATCTCTATTATATTCGTATATGTCTATTAATTTTCATAACCTCAAAAACAAAATACAGTTTGGTGTAAAATAATGACATTGCTATATGTAAATTATAATTCAACTACATGTAGGTGTTAAATATGTATTAATATAGACTAATTATATTGAAAAACACACGTGAAGTTATTGATTAAAATTGTTTCCAAACTGATATATAAGCTCAAGATGGGCTGGGTATTCTAAACATATTTTTAAAAAACACTGTATAAATGTATTATGCACATATAAGTATAAGAAACAATACCACTATATATACTCCTGTCTCTGTCATAGGACCCCGTGTACAATAAAAGAGGCAGAGCGTTTGATTTTACATTCGTGTAATGGCTATAAAAATAATCAGGGTAGACTTTTTTTAAATTAGACACAGTCACAAGAAGCAAAAATCTAAAATGGCCGCAAGACGCACTTGGAAAAGCCATGATTGCTCATAACTTTCAAAGAAATGCACTTAGGAGATTTACTTTGGTGTCTTCACATAGGTTTTTATGTGTGAGGAGTTAAGAAAAAACCTCAAAGCAATACAATGCACATAAATCCAAGATGGCCGCCACACAAACCTGTGAACTCTATGTATAAAAATACACATAAAAGATTTATTCTGGTGTGTACACATTGGTTTTTAGGTATGGGAAATTCAAAAATATAAACGTAAAAAACCTCAAAGCAATACAATGTACAGAAATGCAAGATGGCCGCCACGCTAACATGTTTATGCCTGCTCATAACTTGTTTTTAAATTTAACATAAAAGATTTATTCTGGTGTTTTTAGGTGGGAAGAATTCAAAAAAAGCAAAATCAAAGACTTCAACCTCAGCTAATGTGTAGAAATTCAATGTGGTCGCCATGCTAATATGAGAAATATATGTCTGCTCATAACTTTCAAAAATGCTCGCCTAGAATAATTTCGATGTCTACACCTAGGTTGTTAGGTGAGAGGAATTCGAAAAATAGTAATATCAATATTTCAACTGATATTGCAGCAATATAAGATAATCATAACCATCTGAGCCTAATCCACCAACTTTATTAACATTTGCATAGGTCAACTCAGAGGGTTTCATTATTGCTCCATAAATTGTGTATTGAATCAAAGTCATATTGATTTTAATGTATAGTTAACACAACAAAAATTTAATGAAAAATCACATATACTGTAAAACCTGTCCATACCGGAATGCCTCGGGGACAAAGTTTTACTCCGGTTTTGACAGAGTTTTTGCTTTTGTAGAGGAACAAAGAACGATGACTTGTACAATTGACATTAGGGTTATAATTCAGGATGTGTCGTCGGTAGGTCTACAAATGGTAGGTGAATTATTATGCAAATATATTGATATAATAAAAGACACAATTTTTTGAAGATGTTTAATTATATTAAAATAATAAGCATATAATAATCGATTCATACAGTTTTTTAATATCAATATCTTTTCTAGTTCGCTTTTTAGGTGGTTGAGACTTGCTTTTCTACCAATCAAAGATACATACGGATCTATCTGCCGCATTACTTTTTTTTTTTTTTTATTGCCTTTTTAGCAGCTAACTTGAAATAACAGTACATTCTTGTAATTGTCCGTCACACATTTCAAACATGGGGACAACGTTATGACGGCCAGAAAATGTCTGGAGTAATATTGGTTTATTTATTCTTCATCAAACCTGATAAGTACATTATATATTACTCGAGATCATACTATACTGATGTGTATAGGGGTATAACTTTGTTATACATGTTATATATTAGGGGCGGATCATACAATTATTCTGTGTATGGAGGTATAATTTTGTCATATATTAGGGAGAGATCATAGTTACTTTTGTGTACGGAGGTATAACTGCGTCATATATTAGGGAAAGATCATACAATACTTCAGTGTATTGGAGTAAAACCTTGTCATATATTAGAGATATAACACACAATACTTTTGTGCATGGGGGGTCTAGCTTTGTCATATATTAAGGACAGATCATACAACAATTCTGTGCATGGGGGTATAACTTTGTCATATATTATGGTCGGATCATACAATACTTCAGTGTATTGGGGTATAAATTTGTCATATATTAGGGATAGAACACACAATACTTTTGTGTATGGGGGTATAACTTTGTCATATATAAGGGACATATCATAGATATCTCTGTGTAACTTTGCATATATTAGGGTCGGATCATACTATACTTTTGTGTATGGGAGGTATGACTTTGTCATACATTATCGACATATCATACAATACTTCTGTGTATGGAGGTATAACGTTGTCATATATTAGGGAAAGATCATACAATACTTCAGTGTATTGGGGTATAACTTTGTCATATATTAGGAATAGAACACACACTACTTTAGTGTATGGGGGTTTAACTTTGACAGATATTAGGGTCGGATCATACAATACTTCTGTGTATGGAGGTATAACGTTGTCATATAGTAGGGACATATCATAGTTACTTTTGTGTACGGAGGTACGGATCGTACAATACTTCTGTGCAAGGGGGTGTATAACTTTGGCAGATATCAGGGACGCATCATGCAATACGTCTGTGGATGGGGGTATGGCTTTTTCAGAGAAATACATTGTTCATCCTCATGTGAAACTTACATCTCAACATTTAGATGAGGCCTGTATTTCACACTTGCCAATGATCTCCCTATGTCATTGACACGCTGGGGACCTACAACAAATATGACGTCGCAAACATAGGATCCTCTAGCATAGTATATTTGTAAGATAAGGCCTTCAGTCACCATATTGATCATATCATACTACTGTACAAATTGTTGTTTTATAGAGCCTGGTGTGGATACAGTATGAAGGTTTTGCTTACAGCCGGGTTGAACTATTTCATGAAGAGACTTACAGACTTTACACAGATAACCCTGACCTAGCATTTGCTGGATATATACATACAATGGACCATTACAGACACACTAACGCCTGGCCCTCGTCTAAGGGAAGTAGTGTAGGATATGGCAGTGAGTGAACATATTATAAGCTGACATCAATATAAAAACAATGTAAACTGTAAACGGTATATATGCATATCGTGTCACGAGGATGGGCTGAATCTGATATAGACATATCAAATTATGAAGAATTGATTGTTCAAATTAATAGCATTCATCATCTTGTTTGATAACATTACGAACTACCAAATATAAGTCTTTTTAACTCAATTGTTGATGAATCTGCACTTCAGTAATAAATATCTTAATATATCCGAAACACGGTGAGTGAATGAAAATAAAATATAGCACCTCCACAGCCAAGCCTCATGTCGATATTTACATATCACTGTTTTTGTCCAGCACAAACCGATTTCAACATTTTAGATTGGTTAAGTGATTTTCCAAAAAATGTTTCACCACATGTTCTTTAGAACTACAAAATTGCTTATTTCTCATTTCCTTTGTTTAGTGATGTTTGTTACCGATTCCATTACAACTACTACGCCAGACCCATCTCCAACAAGTCCCGAAGGTAAGTATTTTAAAAATATTAAAACTTGATAACTTGATCCAAACTTGATGGAAAGTCAAACACAGAAACTACTTCAATTACTCGACTAAAGTGTTGTTATATGTCAATCATCACGAACAACTGTACTGTATTAGTGAGAATAAATACCACACAAAGATGAACAGTTTTTTATTATCTCTGGAACTGTTCCCTTTAGGTATTTTGTTATAAATTATATATTATTTCATAAAACAATTTTTTTTAATATTCCCAGGAGAAACCAGGAAAGCTCCTCTGTATGAAATTAGTCTGCGAGGTTTTTTTGAGAGCAGTAATGGAGACGCTTTCAGTCCTTCTTGTAATACAGAACACAGTAACAACTTCTACCAGTCAGCTCAGGATACAATGTCTAGTGTGAACTCTGCTCTGGGGGACTCTCTATGTGTGTCAGCTCCTCCTGGTGCTTTTAGAATAACTTCTGTGTCAACCTTATTTTACAGCTTCGACACGCCTGTAAGTAATCAAGCTATTGGCAAATAGCCTTACAAAAAACATTTTAACTCGATTTTTAACAACATGCTATAACAATACTTAATTTGCATCCACTCACCTTCAGAGCTTGTGAATATATTAACCTTTAAAGCGCTGAATTTTTTTTATAAAACTAAGGACTTGAAACCATCATAAATGTCTTAGTCAGCTCTTTCCGATTCATTTGAATACCGGGTACCTATGTTATGGGTCTACGACCATTATAAATAAAATTACTCTTACAGCGCGGCGAGCGTTGCAGTCGTCAGAATCAGACGTCTACAGACGTCAGATTTTGACGACTAAAGTCAATCCCCGCGCTGTAAGGGTTAAAATCGATTGGCAGAATATTAATAACTGAATTGTTAATTGAAACAACATTAGATTTGAAACTTCGTCATTTTATCAAAGGGGTGTGTTCAATTTTCTTTTGATTTTTAAATTTAATAATATAAAAGTCTTTATTAGACTTCCTCGATTATTATTTAGTATAACACTTGCCTTCGGGATTTGTTGAAGATTTTCCTGGAGTAGTAGTTGTAGTGGAATCAGGAATCAACACCACTAAACAAATTGGGAAATAATCATTTCCCAGTTCTGATGCTACATGCCGTGAATCAATATAGGCTAAAAGGGGACATAGGCCCAATTTTGAACCTGATTTTTTCTGCTCTATGCAGGGTTTTATCTCTGCATATTGCAAAGTTTTCCCACTTTTGGGGGAAATCATTGTCCTCTTCAAATTTGCTTTCTATGAAAAGGGGGGTGTATGCCCAGAATAACAGGTATTATATGCCAGAAAATAATCAATGTTGGATTCATTTCAGTCAGTGAATATACATGATATGAAGACCATTCTGAAAGTATATTTACTGTCAAGAACTATTTTTCTCACACTGTGTGGAGTGTTTATCACTATGAGACGTATATCGGTATCAGCCCATATCGCACTCTAGCGGTAGTTTGAACTGCATTGTATGGCAATTATGTCATGTGTTATTTGATCGTGTAAAAAAAATACAAACTGTGTTCATTTTCGTTCGATATGAGAAAATACAGCACATGCTCAATGTCTCACACCTTATTCATTGAACGAGTGTTGCATTTTCCCATATCGCACTTAAATGAACACCGTTTGCGTATCGTATGTTTTTGTAAACCATCCCATCGCATCGAAGCAATTATTATAATTTTCATAAACGTTCCCGTTTATTCATACATATAGCAAAATATACAACATTATTTTATTTACATCCAAAATTTAAAATGTATGTACACTTGTGTGTCAATGAAACATTTCCACTGTATGGTAGGCCTATTATTCAGCTGACTATATACATATGTTTCAGGGTTACACTAGCGCTATTTTCTCACTGTCCAGTGAGTTGTACGTTGAGCTAAATGAGGTGTACGCCTGTGCTGAGGAAATCAATGTGTACCTGCAAGACTTCACTAACTGGGCCTTCTCCATCTTCCCAATTGTACCAGGATGTCCACAACCAGAGTTTGGTCCGGGCTATTTCATCGACTGTGGTACTGGCCACGATTGGAAATGTGTCGACCCATTACGTAATGTCATACTTATTTTGAATGACTCGTATTAGTTGCAGCTTTATCATGATTGCTTAATTATACTTTTTTATACCAGATAAAATGCCACTGATATTAATTAAAACAATTCTGGTGAATGATCAGTTGATGAAATACTATAATGTTAAGATGAAAATCACGTCAATTATTTCAGCTTCAAATTAATGAAAACTACAAGCTCGATAATGAACAATGCATCTGTACAGTGGGTCACATACGTGATTAGTACAAGCTTGTACCGTTCAACTGTATATAAAGATAACTAAAGTGGGTCCCGGTGCAGAAATATTGAGACATGTATCCAATTCATAAATCAGTCAGTCATCTCGTGGAATCAATTATTTCAAGTATTAAAGCAGCCCCTTGGGATGACATCAATTTTCGTTTTTAGTTTTGTAATGAAGTAGTGTACCCCCCAGATCATGATTTTTTTTTTAAGAGTTTTTAGATTTTTAAAAATATTTTTTATCAACATTTCTATGAAACCGCTTAAAACCCAAACTAACTTTTTGTACACCTAAACACTTGCTGAAGGTTAAATATTCCTACAGCATTGGGCCACATGATGATGCCGTCGGCCCAGCGTTGGGCAGACAATAAGAGCTGCAGGTGTATCACCCCCATGTCCTGACTATAAGACACCAATTAGCCGCCAATTAGCGGCGATTGCTTTGATCTTATCGTCCAAATCGTGGGAATATGTGGTGTGAAGTGCTGTATATTGCTGATTTGTTTTGTTTACATGGCAATATACGACCAGGAAATATAACTATTTCACTCTTTTTCGGTGCTTTAAAATTGTTTTTTGACTTTTTTGTATTTTCAGTTAAGATCAGTAGGGTATATAGCTTCATATAAATTAAATCTTCAAAATTGTCAACATTGAAAATGTCTCATCCCAAGGGGTCCCTTTAATAATCGACAACCACTATGAAAAGCGTTTTAGATATTGTTTTGGTGTATTATAATTATCTTTTATTGCACTAATATGTGATACCATCGACCCTCACACTTTCCCGACATGTCTATGACAACCTATAAAGCGAGCAATGAAGTTTAAAATGTACATTTTTATCCATTTAACGTTGTTTCTTGCTAAGGCGACACATAACTTCAAGTATGTGACAATTATTTCCGAATATACACAATATCAAACTATATGCTGATTTCACAAGTTTAAAGTTTATTTCTCCTTCAAATATTTTTTTTTTGAAAGATAAATGGAAAAAAAACTGTTAGAGGATTATAGACGTGACAAGTGTGTTTGGGCCTTAACCCTTTAACCGCCAAATTATTCAATTTGAATTTTCACCCACCCTTAACTTCAAGTGAGTGAAAATTATTCAGATTTGGCAAAATGAAGGTCGACTGTTTTCAAATATTGCTGATTGATGTCAAATTTCATCTTTGTCACATGTTTAAAAGGTGGTACTTAATGTGCTAATAAAAAATGAAAACCCGAATATATGCGACACCGGCGGTTAAGGGTTACGAGTTAATAATCATGATAATGGTAAATAAGTCTATCTGTTATGTCACTGAAGGCTATGCTGATAGTTTATTGATGACTGACATAGACAATCTACAGTACAAGTTCCACATCACAGACACATATAACACGGCGAATGACGAGACTTTGACGGGATCCTGCGCTTTCACATACACGTGAGTTTGACTAACGTGACATTTTATATATTTTTTTATCGGAAATGCTATCCATTTAACCAGTTATGTGTATGTCTTTTTAAAGCAAGTTTACACCCAAAATATGACAACCGTCGTGACGTTTCATCAGGTTTTTTTGCTTTCTGGTGTTCTACGATTTCATAAAAAATCGTCGCGTCGTGAGCTGCAATTGGTACTCGTCTTGTCTGTCTGTCTGTCTGTGTACACTGCCTTAGCTGGGATTGGTACTTGTCTTGTCAGTGTACACCGACTTAGCTGTAATCGGTACTTGTCTTGGCTGTCTGTGTACACTGCCTTAGCTGTAATCGGTACTTGACTTGTCTGTGTACACTGCCTTAGCTGTAATCGGTACTTGTCTTGTCTGTGTACACTGCCTTAGCTGTAATCGGTACTCGTCTTGTCAGTGTACACTGCCTTAGCTGTTATCGGTACTTGGCTTGTCAGTGTACACTGCCTTAGCTGTAATCGGTACTAGTCTTGGCTGTCTGTGTACACTGCCTTAGCTGTAATCGGTACTTGTCTTGTCTGTGTACACTGCCTTAGCTGTAATCGGTACTCGTCTTGTCAGTGTACACTGCCTTAGCTGTTATCGGTACTTGGCTTGTCAGTGTACACTGCCTTAGCTGTAATCGGTACTTGTCTTGTCTGTGTACACTGCCTTAGCTGTAATCGGTACTTGTCTTGTCAGTGTACCTGCCTTAGCTGTAATCGGTACTTGTCTTGTTAGTGTGCACTGCCTTAGCTGTAATCGGTACTTGTCTTGTCTGTGTACAGTGCCTTAGATGTAATCGGTACTTGTCTTGTCTGTGTACACTGCCTTAGATGTAATCGGTACTTGTCTTGTCTGTGTACACTGCCTTAGCTGTAATCGGTACTTGTCTTGTCAGTGTACACTGCCTTAGATGTAATCGGTACTTGTCTTGTCTGTGTACACTGCCTTAGCTGTAATCGGTAGTTGTCTTGTCTGTGTACACTGCCTTAGATGTAATCGGTACGTGTCTTGTCAGTGTACACTGCCTTAGCTGTAATCGGTACTTGTCTTGTCAGTGTACAGTGCCTTAGCTGTAATCGGTACTTGTCTTGTCTGTGTACACTGCCTTTGCTGTAATCGGTACGTGTCTTGTCAGTGTACACTGCCTTAGATGTAATCGGTACTTGTCTTGTCAGTGTACACTGCCTTAGATGTAATCGGTACTTGTCTTGTCAGTGTACAGTGCCTTAGCTGTAATCGGTACTTGTCTTGTCTGTGTACACTGCCTTAGCTGTAATCGGTACGTGTCTTGTCAGTGTACAGTGCCTTAGCTGTAATCGGTACTTGTCTTGTCTGTGTACACTGCCTTTGCTGTAATCGGTACGTGTCTTGTCAGTGTACACTGCCTTAGATGTAATCGGTAGTTGTCTTGTCTGTGTACACTGCCTTAGATGTAATCGGTACGTGTCTTGTCTATGTACACTGCCTTAGCTGTAATCGGTACGTGTCTTGTCAGTGCACACTGCCTTAGATGTAATCGGTAGTTGTCTTGTCTGTGTACACTGCCTTAGATGTAATCGGTACTTGTCTTGTCTATGTACACTGCCTTAGCTGTAATCGGTACTTGTCTTGTCAGTGTACACTGCCTTAGATGTAATCGGTACTTGTCTTGTCAGTGTACACTGCCTTAGATGTAATCGGTACTTGTCTTGTCAGTGTACACTGCCTTAGCTGTAATCGGTACTTGTCTTGTCTGTGTACACTGCCTTAGCTGTAATCGGTACGTGTCTTGTCAGTATACACTGCCTTAGATGTAATCGGTACTTGTCTTGTCTATGTACACTGCCTTAGATGTAATCGGTACTTGTCTTGTCAGTGCACACTGCCTTAGATGTAATCGGTAGTTGTCTTGTCTGTGTACACTGCCTTAGATGTAATCGGTACTTGTCTTGTCTGTGTACACTGCCTTAGCTGTAATCGGTACTTGTCTTGTCTGTGTACACTACCTAAGCTGTAATCGGTAGTTGTCTTGTCTGTGTACACTGCCTTAGATGTAATCGGTACTTGTCTTGTCAGTGTACACTGCCTAAGCTGTAATCGGTACTTGTCTTGTCTGTGTACACTGCCTTAGCTGTAATCGGTACTTGTCTTGTCGGTGTACACTGCCTAAGCTGTAATCGGTAGTTGTCTTGTCTGTGTACACTGCCTTAGCTGTAATCGGTACTTGTCTTGTCAGTGTACACTGCCTTAGATGTAATCGGTACTTGTCTTGTCAGTGTACACTGCCTTAGCTGTAATCGGTACTTGTCGTGTCTGTGTACACTGCCTTTGCTGTAATCGGTACGTGTCTTGTCAGTGTACACTGCCTTAGATGTAATCGGTACTTGTCTTGTCTATGTACACTGCCTTAGCTGTAATCGGTACTTGTCTTGTCAGTGTACACTGCCTTAGATGTAATCGGTACTTGTCTTGTCTATGTACACTGCCTTAGCTGTAATCGGTACTTGTCTTGTCTGTGTACACTGCCTTAGCTGTAATTGGTACTTGTCGTGTCTGTGTACACTACCTTTGCTGTAATCGGTACGTGTCTTGTCAGTGTACACTGCCTTAGATGTAATCGGTACTTGTCTTGTCAGTGTACACTGCCTTAGATGTAATCGGTACTCGTCTTGTCTGTGTACACTGCCTTAGATGTAATCGGTACTTGTCTTGTCTATGTACACTGCCTTAGCTGTAATCGGTACTTGTCTTGTCAGTGTACACTGCCTTAGATGTAATCGGTACTTGTCTTGTCAGTGTACACTGCCTTAGATGTAATCGGTACTTGTCTTGTCAGTGTACACTGCCTTAGCTGTAATCGGTACTTGTCTTGTCAGTGTACACTGCCTTAGCTGTAATCGGTACTTGTCTTGTCAGTGCACACTGCCTTAGATGTAATCGGTACTTGTCTTGTCTATGTACACTGCCTTAGCTGTAATCGGTACTTGTCTTGTCAGTGTACACTGCCTTAGCTGTAATCGGTACTTGTCTTGTCAGTGCACACTGCCTTAGCTGTAATCGGTACTTGTCTTGTCTATGTACACTGCCTTAGCTGTAATCGGTACTTGTCTTGTCAGTGCACACTGCCTTAGATGTAATTGGTACTCGTCTTGTCTGTGTACACTGCCTTAGCTGTAATCGGTACTTGTCTTGTCTATGTACACTGCCTTAGATGTAATCGGTACTTGTCTTGTCAGTGCACACTGCCTTAGATGTAATCGGTAGTTGTCTTGTCTGTGTACACTGCCTTAGCTGTAATCGGTACTTGTCTTGTCAGTGTACACTGCCTTAGCTGTAATCGGTACTTGGCTTGTCTGTGTACACTGCCAAAACTGTAATCTGTACTCACCTTGTCTGTGTACACTGCCATAGCTGTAATCAGTACTCGCCTTGTTTGTGTACATTGCCTTGTGAAGCAATCAATAATCTTAATATTATAGAAAATTAGAGAGTAGCAGTTAATGTCACGTGGCCTATTGTGAGATCAAAACACAAATGGCAGATTTCTGGTCCGGCTCAAGACTGATCATACCGATGTAGACTCGTCGTATTTAAAGGTGGTCTTGCATATGCTATGATATATACGCCTCGACGAGATATACATACTGTTTTGTTTGCACTTGCATTGTAATTGCACACAGGCTCCAAGGGGCTTTTTTTTGCTTCAATACACAATCACGAACAAGTTTGTATAATTTTTCAGTAACAGCTGGCAGAGCAGTGTGACATCGATGGCTGTTGAACTACAGCAAGCTGTGGACGCTGGAGAGCTCTGTATAGGACTCAATAAGAAAATATATATGTTATTCGCATCAAGCCTAATTTCGTACGCGCCTTTTGCTGTAAGTACACGCACAAAAGCTCTAGAATCGCAGCATATTTATCCGATTTGAGCGACAAAAAAATTCAGACCATTTCAGACCATTCAGTACAATTTAGAAAATTGTCTAACTCATGGTCCGTTCGGGTGCTAGAAAGCCACAACAGTGCTTTAAATCTACAAAACAATATTCAAGCTAAGGAAAGTACTTGATAAATGATATAGTTAACTACAATTATCTGAGTCATTGAATTTGTATCAGGGCGTCCCTCTGGATGTCATAGTGATGTGTATTATTAAATATATATTATTTTATATTATCACATGTAAGCTGCATGTAGGGTGCTCCTCTAATAATATAAGCGCATTTTGTACGCAAATTAATGCAGTTTTGATTGTTTAAATTGGTCATTTAAAAATGTTCTGGTGTCCCTTGCCAGGCAAATATAGCATCTAATTAATGGGGGGGGGGGTGATATTTATATGGTAGTATTTTTTAATATACTACAGACGCAAAATATATCTTTGTAACTTTAAAAAAAATATCTATGATATAATATATTATCTATATTGTTACAGAATGTCATAATTATTAATTAAATAGCTTCCGTAATATATATAATATATCATATATCACAAATTCTAGTTCATGTTCTATTTTGAATACAGCAATAATTTTTAACTCTTAGAGCACTGAGCTATTCAATTTAAATGTTCAGTCACTTAAGTTGTGTCTCGCTACCGCGGCACACAACTTTAAGTGACTGAAAATGTATGTTATTTGTGAAATTTACGTCCTAATATATATCAGTCTCTCAAAATTAAAGGCTTATTTTACTGTGGAGAGCTCATTATCAGGGGTGATACATGTGCTAATAAAATCACAGAATGTCTACTGTAGTCAACATCAGTGATCAAGGTTAATACTTGATTTCAGGGTGATATCACAGCTACATTTTACTTGGTCCCAACCACAGGGGAGATGACGTTCCAGGAGCTACTGGATTGTGCCGACGAGATGTTCGTGTACGTCGAGCCGCACGAGGCTTGGGGTAACGGACCCATCCTCAAACCTGAACCTGGTTGTGCTCGTCTGGAGTTTGAAGCTGATTATTTAACACATAATGGAGAGGAATGGGTCTGCAACTGAGAATGGCATGTACATTTGAGAGTTTTCTTTCAATGTATCAATAAACCCAAATAATCGATTACTTGACATATATTACAGTGTTTTTCACGTTTTTGTGTTAGCTCATTGCATAAACCATAACTTCATCGCACGTGGTATGTTCATCACTTCTAATTTACGCACCAACAAACAGTCCATTTAGAAACAGTTGAAACAGAGTATCTTAACCCTTTAACCGCCGGTGTCGCATATATTCGGGTTTTCATTTTTTATTAGCACATTAAGTACCACCTTTTAAACATGGTAAAGATGAATTGTGATATCAATCAGCAATATTTGAAAACAGTTGATCTCCATTTTGTCGAATCTGAATAATTTTCACTCACTTGAAGTTGTGGATCGTGGCAGCGAGACACAACTACAAGTGGGTGAAAATTCAGATTGAACAATTTGGCGGTTAAAGGGCTAACTAAATCATTTTTCGATGTGAAAGGCATATTTCGAACATTTATTTTCCAAAATATTTTGAGAAATATATTCTAGTAAATAGCCCAAGTTAAAAGAAGCAACCTCGAGGGCTGAGATTAACAATTATGATCAGACAAAAGTTATTTCAGCAAAGGTATTCTAATAGAATAAGCTAACTTTGACTGGGTCGTTTAAAACAAACTAACAGCAGTCAGCTTATACTTTTAAGCTGACATCGACGATTTAATGAGCAAGAAAAAAAAGACGATTAAAGTAAGCCTAATTCATTATGCTTCTTTTCAAATTGAATAACGATTATTTCCAGAATTCTATAAAAGTAATCTAAAAGTTTCACATTATCGTATGCAGCGCTGTACATTTTAAACCTCAGGACAATTTGGAACAATAGGCCTATATGGTACATAACCATAAAGTGTAGATGACCATGTATATGGGCATATTGTACGTTTTAAGCCTCGAGATAGTTTGGTTTGGCCTATATACGCTGTTCATATTACCAATGGGACATGCTTACACATTTAAAATCATTACAGTTTATTAAGTATAACAATAAAGAAGTGAGATTGGTAAGTTTCAAAAGGTAATAGTTACTTTAACACAAGATAAAAGCTTCCCGTTGTTGTAAATATTGTCTGAAAAATGATCAATGTTTTGTGGTCGAGTTGATACGAGGCCATGATAATTCCCCATACTTTCTAAACGTTACCAGTGAGCCAAAAAGGTTTGATGGACATGGCGTGCTGTAAAAGGTTGGCCGGTGGGAATCATCTCTACATATACCCACGAACACAACCTGGGTGGACAACCTTGCGAATATTTTTTCAGGAAATGCGAAAATCCAAGATGGCCACCATAAATGTCTTGCTTATATAACTTTTGAACGGTTTGTTAAAATGTAATGTGTGACACATCGTTTCTA
Source organism: Flabesymbios commensalis (assembly GCA_964017125.1). Lineage (NCBI taxonomy): Eukaryota > Metazoa > Annelida > Polychaeta > Terebellida > Flabelligeridae > Flabesymbios > Flabesymbios commensalis. The sequence continues at coordinate 6,899,310 of OZ024912.1, forward strand.
ATGGTTTTCAGTTCGGGTGCTAGAAAGCCACAACAGTGCTTTAAATCTACAAAACAATATTCAAGCTAAGGAAAGTACTTGATAAATGATATAGTTAACTACAATTATTTGAGTCATTGAATTTGTATCAGGGCGTCCCTCTGGATGTCATAGTGATGTGTATTATTAAATATATATTATTTTATATTATCACATGTAAGCTGCATGTAGGGTGCTCCTCTAATAATATAAGCGCATTTTGTACGCAAATTAATGCAGTTTTGATTGTTTAAATTGGTCATTTAAAAATGTTCTGGTGTCCCTTGCCAGGCAAATATAGCATCTAATTAATGGGGGGGGGGGGGGTGATATTTATATGATAGTATTTTTTAATATACTACAGACGCAAAATATATCTTTGTAACTTTAAAAAAAATATCTATGATATAATATATTATCTATATTGTTATAGAATGTCATAATTATTAATTAAATAGCTTCCGTAATATATATAATATATCATATATCACAAATTCTAGTTCATGTTCTATTTTGAATACAGCAATAATTTTTAACTCTTAGAGCACTGAGCTATTCAATTTAAATGTTCAGTCACTTAAGTTGTGTCTCGCTACCGCGGCACACAACTTTAAGTGACTGAAAATGTATGTTATTTGTGAAATTTACGTCCTAATATATATCAGTCTCTCAAAATTAAAGGCTTATTTTACTGTGGAGAGCTCATTATCAGGGGTGATACATGTGCTAATAAAATCACAGAATGTCTACTGTAGTCAACATCAGTGATCAAGGTTAATACTTGATTTCAGGGTGATATCACAGCTACATTTTACTTGGTCCCAACCACAGGGGAGATGACGTTCCAGGAGCTACTGGATTGTGCCGACGAAATGTTCGTGTACGTCGAGCCGCACGAGGCTTGGGGTAACGGACCCATCCTCAAACCTGAACCTGGTTGTGCTCGTCTGGAGTTTGAAGCTGATTATTTAACACATAATGGAGAGGAATGGGTCTGCAACTGAGAATGGCATGTACATTTGAGAGTTTTCTTTCAATGTATCAATAAACCCAAATAATCGATTCCTTGACATATATTACAGTGTTTTTCACGTTTTTGTGTTAGCTCATTGCATAAACCATAACTTCATCGCACGTGGTATGTTCATCACTTCTAATTTACGCACCAACAAACAGTCCATTTAGAAACAGTTGAAACAGAGTATCTTAACCCTTTAACCGCCGGTGTCGCATATATTCGGGTTTTCATTTTTTATTAGCACATTAAGTACCACCTTTTAAACATGGTAAAGATGAATTGTGATATCAATCAGCAATATTTGAAAACAGTTGATCTCCATTTTGTCGAATCTGAATAATTTTCACTCACTTGAAGTTGTGGATCGTGGCAGCGAGACACAACTACAAGTGGGTGAAAATTCAGATTGAACAATTTGGCGGTTAAAGGGCTAACTAAATCATTTTTCGATGTGAAAGGCATATTTCGAACATTTATTTTCCAAAATATTTTGAGAAATATATTCTAGTAAATAGCCCAAGTTAAGAGAAGCAACCTCGAGGGCTGAGATTAACAATTATGATCAGACAAAAGTTATTTCAGCAAAGGTATTCTAATAGAATAAGCTAACTTTGACTGTGTCGTTTAAAATAAACTGACAGCAGTCAGCTTATACTTTTAAGCTGACATCGACGATTTAATGAGCAAGAAAAAAAAGACGATTGAAGTAAGCCTAATTCATTATGCTTCTTTTCAAATTGAATAACGATTATTTCCAGAATTCTATAAAAGTAATCTAAAAGTTTTACATTATCGTATGCAGCGCTGTACATTTTAAACCTCAGGACAATTTGGAACAATAGGCCTATATGGTACATAACCATAAAGTGTAGATGACCATGTATATGGGCATATTGTACGTTTTAAGCCTCGAGATAGTTTGGTTTGGCCTATATACGCTGTTCATATTACCAATGGGACATGCTTACACATTTAAAATCATTACAGTTTATTAAGTATAACAATAAAGAAGTGAGATTGGTAAGTTTCAAAAGGTAATAGTTACTTTAACACAAGATAAAAGCTTCCCGTTGTTGTAAATATTGTCTGAAAAATGATCAATGTTTTGTGGTCGAGTTGATACGAAGCCATGATAATTCCCCATACTTTCTAAACGTTACCAGTGAGCCAAAAAGGTTTGAGGGACATGGCGTGCTGTAAAAGGTTGGCCGGTGGGAATCATCTCTACATATACCCACGAACACAACCTGGGTGGACAACCTTGCAAATATTTTTTCAGGAAATGCGAAAATCCAAGATGGCCACCATAAATGTCTTGCTTATATAACTTTTGAACGGTTTGTTAAAATGTAATGTGTGACACATCGTTTCTAATGGTTTTCATTTCGGGTGCTAGAAAGCCACAACAGTGCTTTAAATCTACAAAACAATATTCAAGCTAAGGAAAGTACTTGATAAATGATATAGTTAACTACAATTATTTGAGTCATTGAATTTGTATCAGGGCGTCCCTCTGGATGTCATAGTGATGTGTATTATTAAATATATATTATTTTATATTATCACATGTAAGCTGCATGTAGGGTGCTCCTCTAATAATATAAGCGCATTTTGTACGCAAATTAATGCAGTTTTGATTGTTTAAATTGGTCATTTAAAAATGTTCTGGTGTCCCTTGCCAGGCAAATATAGCATCTAATTAATGGGGGGGGGGTGATATTTATATGGTAGTATTTTTTAATATACTACAGACGCAAAATATATCTTTGTAACTTTAAAAAAAATATCTATGATATAATATATTATCTATATTGTTATAGAATGTCATAATTATTAATTAAATAGCTTCCGTAATATATATAATATATCATATATCACAAATTCTAGTTCATGTTCTATTTTGAATACAGCAATAATTTTTAACTCTTAGAGCACTGAGCTATTCAATTTAAATGTTCAGTCACTTAAGTTGTGTCTCGCTACCGCGGCACACAACTTTAAGTGACTGAAAATGTATGTTATTTGTGAAATTTACGTCCTAATATATATCAGTCTCTCAAAATTAAAGGCTTATTTTACTGTGGAGAGCTCATTATCAGGGGTGATACATGTGCTAATAAAATCACAGAATGTCTACTGTAGTCAACATCAGTGATCAAGGTTAATACTTGATTTCAGGGTGATATCACAGCTACATTTTACTTGGTCCCAACCACAGGGGAGATGACGTTCCAGGAGCTACTGGATTGTGCCGACGAAATGTTCGTGTACGTCGAGCCGCACGAGGCTTGGGGTAACGGACCCATCCTCAAACCTGAACCTGGTTGTGCTCGTCTGGAGTTTGAAGCTGATTATTTAACACATAATGGAGAGGAATGGGTCTGCAACTGAGAATGGCATGTACATTTGAGAGTTTTCTTTCAATGTATCAATAAACCCAAATAATCGATTACTTGACATATATTACAGTGTTTTTCACGTTTTTGTGTTAGCTCATTGCATAAACCATAACTTCATCGCACGTGGTATGTTCATCACTTCTAATTTACGCACCAACAAACAGTCCATTTAGAAACAGTTGAAACAGAGTATCTTAACCCTTTAACCGCCGGTGTCGCATATATTCGGGTTTTCATTTTTTATTAGCACATTAAGTACCACCTTTTAAACATGGTAAAGATGAATTGTGATATCAATCAGCAATATTTGAAAACAGTTGATCTCCATTTTGTCGAATCTGAATAATTTTCACTCACTTGAAGTTGTGGATCGTGGCAGCGAGACACAACTACAAGTGGGTGAAAATTCAGATTGAACAATTTGGCGGTTAAAGGGCTAACTAAATCATTTTTCGATGTGAAAGGCATATTTCGAACATTTATTTTCCAAAATATTTTGAGAAATATATTCTAGTAAATAGCCCAAGTTAAGAGAAGCAACCTCGAGGGCTGAGATTAACAATTATGATCAGACAAAAGTTATTTCAGCAAAGGTATTCTAATAGAATAAGCTAACTTTGACTGTGTCGTTTAAAATAAACTAACAGCAGTCAGCTTATACTTTTAAGCTGACATCGACGATTTAATGAGCAAGAAAAAAAAGACGATTGAAGTAAGCCTAATTCATTATGCTTCTTTTCAAATTGAATAACGATTATTTCCAGAATTCTATAAAAGTAATCTAAAAGTTTTACATTATCGTATGCAGCGCTGTACATTTTAAACCTCAGGACAATTTGGAACAATAGGCCTATATGGTACATAACCATAAAGTGTAGATGACCATGTATATGGGCATATTGTACGTTTTAAGCCTCGAGATAGTTTGGTTTGGCCTATATACGCTGTTCATATTACCAATGGGACATGCTTACACATTTAAAATCATTACAGTTTATTAAGTATAACAATAAAGAAGTGAGATTGGTAAGTTTCAAAAGGTAATAGTTACTTTAACACAAGATAAAAGCTTCCCGTTGTTGTAAATATTGTCTGAAAAATGATCAATGTTTTGTGGTCGAGTTGATACGAAGCCATGATAATTCCCCATACTTTCTAAACGTTACCAGTGAGCCAAAAAGGTTTGAGGGACATGGCGTGCTGTAAAAGGTTGGCCGGTGGGAATCATCTCTACATATACCCACGAACACAACCTGGGTGGACAACCTTGCAAATATTTTTTCAGGAAATGCGAAAATCCAAGATGGCCACCATAAATGTCTTGCTTATATAACTTTTAAACGGTTTGTTAAAATGTAATGTGTGACACATCGTTTCTAATGTTTTTCAGTGTGCCAAGTCCATTTCTGGCAACATTTCATTGATTTATGTCATTCTTAGGTTGTTTATGTGAAGGTCAAGGTCAAATTCAACTTTTAAATAGGCCTAACTTGCGGCGTATTTGGAAGCAAAACTAAAGCAGAAATATATTTTGAAATATTGTGACTATAGCTATTGTTTGATTGCACGATACTAAACAATGGTATAGGCACAAAGTGGGCATAGGGTACTTAGCAGCATAGCTAATACACATCAGTTGTCTGGGAATAGAGAGTTTGATTAGATCAAATCTTGTGATGAATGGAATTACCCGCTTACTATTGTTATTCTGGAGACTATTCGACGCGAAGGTAGCAGAGTTGAGCAATATGACAAGGCATTTCAGCATTACATTGCTGAGTGACACACACGTGCGTAGTGTAAATTTCCCAGGGACGCCTAGATTATAGGATGAGTGAAGGGACCTCTCAGTAACCCTCTTTTCCAAACCACCATCTCGTCATCAGCTCATTTTTTACTTACACATGTTTTATTCAATGTATTGCAATTATTTGTATATTTTATTAAATATAATGATAATATAAATATATTGGAATTTGACAAGATAAGAAAACTTGATAGGTTACCAGGTTATGAAATAGCCAAGTATACCACATCTAGAACTATAGGTAGTGAATTCTGTCTACAATGATGTATTCCCTGCCAGGAATGTTTCATGCATTTCTTTTTATTCAACTGAACGTCTAACAATTATTTTCATATTTAAAATATGTCCCGAACTGTTAAATAGATATAACTGTTTTATTATATATGATAATACATAGATGTATTATTTATGTCAATGTAGAAAATACATCACACAGCGAAGAGAAATATATCCTTCATCTATAAACACCAAAGTAAAACACGCAAACGTGGACAAAATACCCCACAAGTCTGGTGTGCTTACACTCAGTAGCGATCGCTGGCAATACATAAAGGCGATCCATTCCAGGGCATTGAAGAATATTGAGCAAAAATGTAAGGTAGAAATAGGAGAGAGGACTAGCATAGAGTTTACATAGATGTAATCTATCAAACTGAAGGGGAATTGCTCCATGTAATCGGTCCACAACAAAGCCTGAAGAAGCTGCACATTTTGCTGGGGGACGCGTCAGCAAAGCCTCTGCAGCCTGTCCTTGATGTCGCCACTTCTCTGGTCTCGTCTGGTATTCCCCATTCTGATACAGGATGATGAAGAAATGATGGAGACAGGTGACCCCAACAAATATAAAAGGGGAAGCAGCACGTGGAATACTCGTGGCACAGCTGTCCCACCTCCAGTGTCACCACAGAATAAGACACCAGGAGTTGCTGCATCTAAACATGTCAGGAATAGCAACCAAGGGACAGTCGGTGCAAGACCTAAGCAGACATATGCATCTGAAACTGAAAAGAAATACGTTGCTGGAGCAGAGAATGTTGATAAGGCTAAAATGTCACAAAACGACATAATAAAATTAGCGAGTCATGTTTCTGCAGAATACAGTGAGGAAAGTAGTGACGATGATACATTTGAAGATTTAATTAAACCAAAAGAATTTACGTCCTCTAACATGCCTAATACAGGTACTTATGGCATAAAAACAAAAGATAAAATGCTTTATGGATTCACTCACAAAAAGAATAACCAGCACATCATACTCTGTACAGCTGACATCAAAAAGATGAAAGTGGACGCCATAGTTAATGCTGCTGATGAACACTTGAAACATATGGGAGGAGTTGCCAAGGAGATATATGAAGCTGCAAGGCCAGGGTTACAAAAATCATGAATAAACGTAAAACCCCACTTGACGTCACAGAGACGGTTATTACTCGTAGTCACGATCTTCCAGCTAAACATGTCATTCATGTTGCTGGTCCTCGTTGGTACGCTTATAAAGGAAAGAGAAAAGAGCAATGGCAGATCTGAAAGAAAGTCAGTGGAAAACGTCTTGAAGAAAGCAGGTCAACATAAATTGGAGGCCATCGCCCTACCAGCCATTAGTTCAGGTGAGCTCTAGATGGGGAAGCCATTTCACATGTACTATTAACTTATACTGTCATTAAAACTATATTGAATATATTATACTTGTATCGTTCATTCCGATTCAATGGATAGGCTACCATGGCTACCGGGACTATAATGATATATATTTCAGAAGCGAGTTAGTACTTGACGCTTTCAGTGCAGTGATTGGCTGTTGACGTCACTCAGTATTATATTTCGTAATTTAATTGAAGCCATTCCAATAATGTAATACAAGGTATGGCAATCGAGCATACTTATTTTTTTAAACGATGTGATGCTGCTTGGACTATAGACTAATTTATTTTCACCCCATCACAGGTAATTTGGGAATGCCATGGGAGTTTGTAGCAGAATGCATAGTAGAAGGCATCTTAAATTACATCAAAGAGTCAAAATTAAAAACTGTATATAGTTGATCTAAGCAGAGATCTTCTCGCTATGATGCATGAGAGAATATTGGCTGTCAAGAGCTATGAGGACATGAGTGAACAGAATCTGGTTCCGTCTTGTCGCCTTCTTGGTCAAGTGAGACATACACTATCAAAGTTCTCAGTAGGAGCAGATGTCAGACACAGATCATCAAACCAAATGTATGTATAAAATATATACAACATGCCTTTTAGTAAATTAAATTTACCGCTTAAAATTCAAGGGGGTACATTATGTTTGATGACCCAATATTTCTTCCTGTCGCAATATTCTGAGTGCAATATTCTGAGTGCAAACAAGCAAATATTGAATGGATATTGAATAAGTGTCTCAAAATTATCATCTCCAAATACCTCGCCCCGGAGGAGGGGGGTAAAGAGGGTTTTCATATTCGATTTTTATGTAAACGTAGCAAGCAATATGTGGAATTTGGGATTTAAAGGGTTATTACATATATTGATAAACCCCATATTCTTTTATTTTTTTCATTTTCGTCTCACGTAGCATAATCTTGTAACATAACTAGTGTTTAATTATTAGAATAAATACCTGCCTTTCAGTAAATTATATTTACCGCTTAAAATTCAAGGGGGTACATATGTTTGATGACCCAGTATTTTTTCCTGTCGCAATATTTTGAGTGCAAACAAGCAGATATTTAATGGATATTGAATAAGCTGTCTTAAAATTATCATTTTCAAATATCTCAATATTTCAAATATTAATGATCCCCATATTATTATTTATTTTTTTTCGTCTCACATAGCATCTTATTGTAACATAACTAGTGTTTAATTATTAGAATAAATACCTGAAGTTGAAAAAATATATACAACATGCCTTTCATGTTGAAAATGAGGGAGAGGGACATGGCACAATGGTCAGAGCGTGGCGCTCTGCCGATGTCGCTGCCTGCCGTGCGGTTTCGAATCCCCCTTGGTACAGGATTTTCAGAGAAATATAATGTTTCTCCCCTCTCAATCTTGGGACATTGTTTCAATGTTGTGTCCTTGGGCAAGGCACTTCACCCTCAAATGGTGAAAATGAGTACCTGGTGGGACAGAGATGGCAATGTGTATGATAAGTTCAATGCGCCGAAATGGCTGCAGAACTGTACGCTCTCCGTGGAGTTGAAATGGCACACGAATGAACAGGTCCAGTGGCGAGGGGGTAAAATGTAAAGTCGAATGATAGGTCTTCAGACCTGATATCAGACTATAAACTTTACCTTTTTCAGTAAATTATTTTTACCGCTTAAAATTCAAGGGGGTACATATGTTTGATGACCCAGTATATTTTCCTGTCGCAATATCTTGAGTGCAAACCAGCAGATATTTAATGAATATTGAATAAGCTGTCTTAAATTATCGTTTTCAAATATCTCGCCCTTGAGGAGGGGGTGGAGAGGGTTTTCAGATTAGATTTTCATGTAAACGTAGCAAGCGATATGTGGAATTTGGGATTTAAAGGGTTATTACATATATTAATGAACCCCATATTATTTTATTATTTTTATTTTCGTGTCACATAGCATCTTCTTGTAACATAACTAGTGTTTAATTATAAGAATAAATACCTGCAGATGAAAAAAATATACACAATATGAATATTATAAAATTAAATTTTATAATTTAGGGGGTGCATATGTTTGATGACCCAGTGTTTTTTTATGCCCCAGTAAAAACAAGCAGATATTGAATAGTCATATAACATGGTGTCCAAAAATTAGTGTCTTCAAAAATCCCCAGGGGGGGGGAGGGTTTTCATATCTGGCCCATGGACTAATAAGGGGTGCCAAACAATGAAAAAACCCTTTGCGATGCAAATAATGTAATATAGTCTGGTCCAATTTACGGAATATATTCTCTAAAAAAAGTACCGAAGGCATTTTGTGGTAAATGGCCTAGTTTAGCCTATATGTGCAAAAAGGTGGCCTAAAACCCCACTCATTTCATTTTCAGTTTGGGGTAAAAGTGTTTTGAAACCTGTTTTAACCTAATTTGAATGCGCTGATATAAAAAATGCCAAGCTAAAATATGAACCTGGTACCTCAGATACAGATTTCAGGATTATAATGTTTAAACTCATTAAGGAGGCCACCATTCAATATCCAGGGGGCTGGAGTTTTTGTCGTGGAAAAATTATTTATTTCAACTTAGCTCGCCGGCGCACTGAAAATTTTAAAATGTATTACATGTTTACATAGAACAGTTCTTGGAATAATTTATTTATTTCATGCAGAGTCTGCCCAAAATTATTCCAGACAAAAGCTTCAGGCTACTCGTTGTGGTAAATAATGTCTGAAATATGATCAATTGTTTGTGGTTTGATACGAAGCCGTGAGAATTCCCCATACTTTCTAAATGTTTTAACATTATTGGTAGATGTTTGCACTATCGGTTACAGTTGCATTATCATGATTATCAGTTTTAGTCATGAGTACGCAGGCATCACGAATAACATTGGATGCAATTTAAAGCATATGCAGCGATTGTCATTGAATTAACCCATGATAATAATGATATATATAGTTAGTAGGCCTATTTACGCTATCAGTGCGGTGATCGACTGTTGATGTCAGAATTTCAAGTCAAAAGTCGATCGGTGCACTGAAATAATTTTATATGTATAATGGCACACCTATAAAATAGATACGGTAGATCTGGTAATATTCGCGGGGTTTTAATTTCGCGAGAAGGACAAATTCACGAATTCAATAATCTCGCGAAAATGATTATTATAATAGCGATACTAAGGAAGATCGAAAATCCGCGAATTCTACACTTCGTGAAAAGTCCCAAAATCTGAAATTCGCGAAAATTTAAACATGTGAAATTACCAGATCTACAGTATTCAAATGAATCCGAATTAGATTACTAATCCATTTGTGACGTTTACAAATTCAATGAGCCTTTGCTGTCTATGGTATATATTAAAATATTTCAGCACTAATTAATTATTCACAGCAGCTGATCACACCAAAACAAAGACATCATAGCTCTATGCTCCTATTCTCTACGAAGATTAATTCAAAATGGCGGTATCACAAGCTCAAATGGATTCGGTAAGATTTCAAAGTTTTTTTCATTGTTATATAAAGCTATAAATTTTTATAAAAGTCATGATTTTTTATCTATCGAAGCCCTTGTGCAGTGGATAAAATTGCCTGATTAAAAAGTCAGAGATCGCGGGTTCGAACCCCACTCTGTCCTTCAAGTTTCAAAGAAACAAAATGTTTCTTCCCCGCTTACTCTTAAAGATCCAATATTGTGGTGGCCTCTGTCACCGTGAGGAAGCATGCTCGGCCTCAGACCGCCAGGGGTCAAATTTCGTATCCCGTGTCTCGAGGGCAGTGCCGTCTCATTTATATCACTATCCTCAGTAGATTATCCTTGTCCAGTTTAGCCTATATGTGCACAAAGGTGGCCTAAAACCCAATTCATTTCATTTCATTTATCGATAGATACATACTAATCATTTATCAGGATCAAAAAGTACAAACGAATCTATCTTATGTGCGTATTTATTCGTTTAAGATTTAAAAACATACTAATCGGGAATTTTTGTTTACAAAATTCCAATTATATGTGGAAAAGCTACTGAAAAGTGTGGACAATTCATATTGTTCAAAGTAATATAAATTGATGTGTAAAAATGAAATGAATTTCTGACCTTGACGTTCAATGTACTCGATAATTCCAAAGGTGGCTAATGTTAAGCTTTTTGATAGCTTAGGGCACAATCAGTATGGTTTTCTAGTTTTTAACAACATTATATTGTCATTAAACCTTACAATGCTAAACATATAAATCGACCGAAAAGTAGTATGTGATTTAAATATATATTTAGTCAATGTTAGATTCTGACGTAAAAAAAAGTCCAGTTTTGGAGGCAGATGGTTTTCTAGATTACATAGAGTATCGTTTCGGAATCACACCAACTGTGGACAAGACCGATGATTGCTGCGTATTGTCTGGTGCCTATAGCAATGTAGCATCAGCTCAGAAAGTGATAACTTCCATTGCAGCAGCATCTCAAAAAGAACAACGTGGTGAAAATATAAGTAACTTTCTCAAGGTAGGTTTTAGCAAGAAAAAACTTCGAGTAGTGTGGAAATTAAAACCCTTTAAACTATTTATTTTTTTGCTACAATATATGCCATACATTCTCAATATGTGCAATAATATAATTATGTACGATTTATATGCACATCTTATACACATATCCATCATTTTCTATTGTTAAAAGTAGCTGAAAATGCCTCGTACTCCTTTATTTGAGACCAAGACATTTCATTCCCATCACGGGAGGTTAAAAGGGATGTAAACTGTTATTTATTATTGATCTGTTTATTAAAATATATTTATGCAGGGTGTATGCATATTACCAAGGATGGTATTTTTAAAATATGTGCCTTATAATACATTCAATAATACAATACATGTCTATAAATGTGATATTGTAAATGGTATATATACAAATTAAAATATCCATAGTGGAATGATAGCTACACTTGAAATTAATTTAATTAACAATGTCATATGAAGCGTTTCAAAAGCACATGTTATTATATGAATATCAAATAATAAGATAATTAAGATAAAGTTAATGTTAAAAGCAGCATTGCCATGATAGTAGTGTAAATACTAGTTTTCCGCACCAACAACCAGAGATAAAAACACATTTTTGTAAGCGGTAAGAAAAATCACCCTGGAAAGTAACATTAGGATATCTATTTACACAGGATGATAATACATAAGTAGACACAAGCGTTTTATAACAAAAGTTATGAAAATATGCCATAGGAAGAAAAGTACATTAAAAGTGCACACAATATATGTAAGATGCCACTATATCAGCATAAAAATATACAATATAAAATATAGTTTCATTTATAGTCCCATAAAACTATGCATGTATTATTTTTCAAAACAATACACTCGCACATAAAACCTATTTAGCATTCAAAGAGTTAATTATGGACACGTTATATGAACAGTGCACAACCAACCTGCCTCTAAACATGCTAAAGGCTGACGCATTTGTTTTTAATTTAGAGATAACATCAAGTGTATCTTATTAATTATATCTTAGTTAATTTCGCAATGAAAGATGCAAGCTTTTTCATCTCCCAGTCAAGTAGGCCTAGTGTTCATCTTGAAACATTATTATTATTTTAAATTTTCAAATGTGTATTGTATTTATTTATAAATAAAGATCATGATAATTAGTGAATATGTATGTGCTTTATTGCGTGATATTTAGGTATCAATGTAGGGTGGGACGGGACAACTAACGGATTGACACTCAACGATTTATGTTGGCATTATATGAAGCAAATACACTCAGAAGCCTTGAGAAACATAGAGCGAAGTTGTGAAGTAGAAATAAAACCTTCAACATATTTGGAGTTTTGTTCGAAGAGGAATGGAGGAAAGTCGGAAGAAGCTGAACAACGCTTTAGAGAATTGCTATCTTCTGTTGATGATATTAAGGTAATCACATTGCGAAGCGTTTATGATAAAGCAATACCAAGGAACTTCATGCCCGATACAGCTGATGTCGTTTTTTATTATGAGGGAGACGTTTTCTATGCGATTGGACCAGAACAGAATCTGAGAAGCCTCAACAATTTCCTGGTTGAAACATCACCGAAATCATTTTTGCAGCTAAATGATCTCATCACTCGTGCAGATCCATTTTTAATTTCAAATGATGAGAATAAAAATGGCACAGCATATAGTGTAGCAGATACTAATAGAAACTGCAAGACGACTGCTTCTGCTCAATGTGAAAGTATTGAGGAAGGCTACGCTACTACTTTGAAAAAAGTGAGACCCGGAATGTTATTTGAAGAGGAAACTGATACCAATGATGTTGCAACGTCCTCACTGTACAAGTGTGATAAAGATGTCTTTAAGTTGTCACAAAGCTTGCAAGTAGCAGAAACAATTTCAGGATCAGAAAGAGAGCTTAACAAGGGTTCACATGATAGATGTCCTAGCCCACCTGGAAATGAATTGGTGACGACTAGGAATGACAAACAACAATCCGATATTAAAACACATGATGGAAGAGGCTGTAATAATACAAAGGAGAAGACAGGTAAAATGTACAATGAATTTCAACTAATCCCGAAAACAAAATCATGCAAGAAACTAAAAGTGGACGGAGTCCCAAATGTTAGAGGTGGTGAACAGAGAATGCAGTATGGAGCAAAACGCATGACATTTGATCACACTGGTAAAGAAATGTGCCCAATATGCATGGATTCTGTTACAAGACCATTCATGTTACCTAAATGTAAGCACGTATTCTGCATAGATTGCATAAAACATGCATTTGAATATGAGCCGGTCTGTCATGTTTGTGGTGAATGGTATCATAAACGGTCACCCGTATCAGTTACAGGTGCTGCTAACCACAAGAGCTCGGCCAAAAGTACTGACGGTCGATGTGCCATATGTCTAGATGATGTGAAGGAGCCATACAGTTTACCCAAATGCAAGCATGTATTCTGTACAGAGTGCATAAACCATGCATTTGAATACGACCCAGTATGTCCTGTTTGTGGCGAACGGTATGGTAAAAGTTCTCCTGCTGTTGCATCAGCTGATGTAAAAATGAAAAGTGCTGCAGATGGAGTTAAGCATAGATTTGGTGAGTCAGACGGAAATTATGCCGACCGATGTGCCTTATGTCTAGATTTTATGACGAAGCCATTCACGTTACCAAAATGTAAGCATGTCTTCTGCACCGAATGCATACGCAAGAAATTTCAATACAACCCCGTTTGTCCCAGTTGTGGTATGTCATATGGTAAGCGTGTTGGTAATCAGCCAATAGCCGGCAAGATGACAGTGAGATACGAAGCTTCAGGGCTTCCAGGATATGACAAATATGGAACCATTGTGATCAATTATGACTTCCCTTCTGGCATACAAACGGTAATTGTATTATTATTATCAGTTATGAGTTCACTCTCACTGATTCAAATACCCTACATTTCCTGAATCAGATTTAATCTGGTTTATTGTATAAAATGTATAAGCATTTATTATTCATCTTGGCTATCTTTTGTCGAATCTATTTGGCGAGATCAAAATATACCCCGTAAACTTGACTATTTTAAAAACAGTTTTGAAAACTAGACTTAAGGGTCAGTACCTCCAGACTTGAACAGATAATCGATGTGGTATCTAATGCAAAAACGATTAACTACTGTATATGTAATTACAATTATTTACAAACTGAAATGTACCCAGTCAGAATTCTGTGATGAATTTCATTATAAATTTGCATGTCCATCGCATATGCAGAACGAAATTTTGTAAAAAAAAACATCGGCAACCAAGTTCAGAAGTAAAGAAGAGTGATGAAGCGAAATTACTGAATTTAGCGAATTTTATGATGATTATTTTAGAAAGTGTAAGATGAAAAACTATAAACTATCTTTTAATTGTGTTATAATGTGTATTCTGTGTTGTACATTCACTGTTATTTTTTCTTGTATTCCTCACTGTGATACTTAAAGAATAATTGAAGCTACCCTACACAATTATACAATTTGCCATGGCAGACATGTACGTGATTACACATGTATGACCAATAGAGGTAAAGCTTACATGTAAACACATCAATATGTAAAATCAATTGGAAAATATCTGGCTCGCTTTTAACAGGTGGAGCATCCAAATCCAGGACTGAAATATGACTCCACTCACAGAACTGCTTATCTTCCTGATAACAAGGAAGGTAAACAGGTCTTAGCACTGCTGAAAACAGCTTTTGATGCTCGGTTGACCTTCACAGTTGGAACATCTGTTGGGCGGGGGCCCTAGGGTAGTGGTTAGCACCGCTGCCTTTCACGCCAGAGTCCGGGGCTCGGTTCCCGGTCTCGGCGGTTTGAAAGAAACAAAATTGTTTCTTCCCCATCCACGTGTGAAAGTTAGTATTGTGGGGAGCCTCCGTGACCGAGAGGTAGCGTGCTCGGCCTCAGACCGCCAGGGCTCGAATTTCGAATCCTGTGTCTGGAGGACAGTGTCATCTCAATCATCTCACCATCATCAGGAGGTTCTCCTGGCCCAGTTTAGCCTATATGTGCACAAAGGTGGCCTAAAGCCCGATTCATTTCATTTGGAACATCTGTTACCACTGGAAAAGAGGCACAGATTATATGGAGCGGTATCCATCATAAAACAAACAGACAAGGTGGTCCTGCCAGGTGAGTGTAATAACATCTCAAAAGCGCTATTAAAGTAAATATCCCGGTAAACACGAGACATTTACCTAATGGCGGGTCAATGTTGGGGCAGCGTCGTAAACGGTGGGCCATTATTGACCCGACATTGTGATTTGCGGGGACGTCATACTGATATATTGTATGTGTATGATACAAAGAAGTGTGTCTACGTACATTGAATTGAACTTCAATTTAATGAACAGAGGGTCAACCGTCCCTATTAGTTGCGATTGACCCTATACACCTTTCTCAATAACAACACGCCACACAGTGAGCAACGCCGAACTGTTTCAATCAGACAACTGTTAACACTGTTCAATGACAACACGCCACATAGTGAGTAACGCCGAACTGTTTTAATCAGACAAACTGTTCACGCGCAAACTCGTGCAAGCAGTCTATTACATCACATTAGATGTAGTAGGGTCAATCGCAGCTAACAGGGGCATATATTGATCGTGTTGATTAAATGACCCTATGTTGATTAAATTGAGGTTCAATTTAATGTTTATATAGACGTCTTTATAGTAGATACAAATATCCAAGGGTGTAAAATTGGATCATCAATGTTAAACTGATGAACACTAACAAAATAGATTTAATGATCATTTGTTTCAATTTTCACATTTTTATGTATTTTTATTTTTAGATATGGTTATCCTGACCTTATATACTTGAGCAGAGTGAAGGAAGAACTGGCAGCTAAAGGAATAAAGTGATAACTAAAGAAGTGTTCCGTCGTTAGTTTGACGCTGACATCATGTCATATTCGCAGATATAGGAAGAAAGTGATGATATAGACAAGTATCATCAAATTATACAACTGTTTGTCACCACACGATATCAGCCAATTAAAGCGATTCATTATTACATTTGCATCTGTACCCTATCGAAATGGTGTGTCGCTACAGCGATCCACATATGAGTACAAATTACTTACATAATTATGGACAATTTGAACAAGAGCATTTGCCGATCTAGTAAGTTTAATAATTATTTTCTCGGCTGAAAGCGTTCATAGACTTAGACATTTACCCCCCAACGTGCTAAATTAACACATGGATTAACATTTTAACCCGTAAAGCTCTAAATTAAATAATCTAATTTTTTACCCACTTGAAGTTGTGTCTCGCTACCGCGACCCACAACTTCAAGTGGGTGAAAATTACTCATATATGTTTAATTTGAGACTGAACATTTGCAAATCTTGAAGTCTACACACTATATAATTTCATACGAAATAAGTGATATAACCTTCAGATTGATACTACTATTTTGTCGTGGTTATCGTGTTTAACACTTTCAGTGCGGGGACCGTCTTTATACGTCAGAATCTGACGTCTGTAGACGTCGGATTCTGACATATAGCTCCTCAGCAGCCCGGCTCCCTGTTGACGAACCAGCTTCGGCCTCGATTGTGACACATGATCACGCTAAGAATTTGTGCCCATCTGAGCTCGGTCCGCTGAGGATATAGGCGCTATAGAAGTTTATTGATTGATTGATTGATTGATATAAAGACGGTCCCCGCACTTAAAGAGGTAAAATATTTCTACTGGCCGTAGACCCATAACATAGGTATTCAAATGAATCGTAAATAGCTAACTAAAACATTTATGATGATTTCAAATTGAAAATCTCCATGGTTTATACAAACATATGTCAGCGCTGTACGGACCGTAGGCCTATATACAATAAGGTTTCAGGCTTTAAACCACATGAAATACCACTGAAACAAATATAATGGTTTGTGGTGGATGCTTTGTTAATCAGATAAATAGATTTGAGAGTTTTATGTTTTTTTATAAATACAATTATTTTTCTACATTTGAAGCTCGAGAGTGCGTTAACAGTTCCAGCTTTAAAAGTAGAGAAATACCAAATGATAATTTAGCCGCACAAGGGTTAGCGGCCGAGCCGTCATACTCGTGTATATGTTTTCAAATAAAAAAATGTTTTGTATTTATCACTATTTTGAAAATCAGTTACTATTCCTAGTCTTCAGCAATAGGGCTATTTCACAGTAGGTCCATACTAGTATTTTGAACATATTTTAAATGTCAGACAATGACAGACGATATTAAGTTAATGTATGCTCATAATTCCTGTTGAAGTGTGCTATTTATTTATTTATTTTCTTCTTAAACAAAATAATGTTTTTAATATATTGTTGTTTTCATGCTGTATTTAAGCACAGCAAGAATATATGTTAAACACCATAATGTGATATTCCTATCTGTATGTATTATATATCAATAAAATTCAGAACTTCAAGAAAATGTATTTTTGTAACTAAGATTACAAATTCCCGTTCCCCATTTTAATATCTAACTAGCATAGAGCATATTGCATTGTATTTTGTTGGGTTGTCACTATTTATAATAACCATATTTATTCAACGTCGTGACATGCCCTAAACCATTTGTCACAATGGCCTGTACGAACGAGACTCACACAAATGATGAAGATGACTTGAAGTGGGCGAAAAAGTAAAGAAAATTGTCATGTATTGGTAAACCAGTTTAGTGTAAATTTTCCTTCTAAAACCCTTGGTTGTAGGAAAATTAAGTCTGTTTTCATGGATGTAAAATGATGCTTTGATGCATCGTGTGGGCTTAACATTGTTGTGACCTTCTTTAACCCTTTAGCCGCCGGTCCCTATTATATTTGTTTTTATTGTTAAATGCCACGTGACATCAATATGACAGCAATATCGACTTTAGACGTCAGAATCTGACGTCTATTGTTTACCGAACATAACTGCTAAAAGTTTGTAAACGTAGGGGTCTCTGCCTATAGGCCTACCGAATAGAGTAATAGCGTATTGGATAACCTGATCAGAAAACGCGGAGTAGTGGTAGGGATACTTAACGTGTAAATGTATGACCATAAAAGCTTTAAGTTGGATAAACATACCAAATTATTTGTTAATGCTAATATTATTTTGTCTATATTATATAATAACTAGTCCTGCATGCATCCTGCCGTGCCCTACTAATTTCATCCTGATGTTCTATTGCCAAGTTGAATAAAGACAGGAAATATCCTCAGACATGTCTGATGTTATGAAAAACGACCAATTACATGTACGCGAGAGATGGGCTTGTCGAATGTATTCTTGTTTCATTTTAACATAACAGAACATCACCAAAACTTTACAGCAGTTTGAGCACTGTAAAAACCACTCTTAATATCAGCCCCAAAGTTAACAGATCTAAAACACGGCTATATACCCTGATGAGACATATTTATATTGGATCCATTGGAGAAAAATTGTCCATATAATTGTCCATATTCAATTGTCCATATAATATATGTTTTGCCTCTTGATTTAATCATCGGAATGTTGTATTTGCTGCATGCAATTTTTCATTCATTTCAAGTTAGCATTTCTAGCGCATTTATATTACAAAATGTCAATGTATTTTTCTTTAAATAACAGCTAAATGACGCGCGTTGATATAACATAACTTGACCACTGCTAGACTATTATTATGCTAGACTATATTTATTATCATCAGAACCAAGGCCATGATTTGACATGTCAGATATGAAAGTCACATCATGCACAGCGAAAATGTAATGTAACAAATAATTAAAACTATTAATGTCATTACGGTATATTAAAAAGAAAAAGTGGATTTAACATTGATCCATAACGAGTACATTAAAGTAATACAGAATTCGTATTTGCAGCATATTAAAAATATTAATATCAATCACAATAATCTACACTGGCTGTCTCGTGTCTAGTGTTTGCTTGGTATATGCGTTTAGATACACTATATATGCGCGTGTTTGTGCAGTATAGGCCTATAAAACTATTGCAAGCATTCCGAGTGTAGAAGTGGGGAACTGTAAGAAAAAAATGTCGAAAAGTGATTAAAAACGACTGTGTCTATGACACAATTATTTGGAGCGCATGCTTTTCGTCGATTTCTCCATCAATTATCAGCCGATTCTCATGAAATTTGGTATAGGACATTTCCAAGTCATGTCCTAACATCGATAAAAAAGTTATATGCAGAATTACAAAAGTAAATTGAAAATATGACGTCCCTCTATTAAGCTAATTCTGGAATTTTCTTACATGACAAATGTTCTAACTTTTGAAATATTTAATATAATTTCGCAAATTTTGCAGATGTCAGGACATAACATGAAAAATGTCCTGTGCAAAATTTCAAGAAAATCGGTTCAGAATTGACGGAGAAATTTGACTAAAAGCATGCGCTCTAGATAATTGTGTCATAGACTATAGACTAAGCTTTAATATATATATAAATATTGTACTTTTAAATACAATCCAGACAAGGAGGGTAGGTTTAATTTATTTATCAGTTCAGTGCTGATCACTAGGTGGGGCAGTTGGCAAATTTCCAGCTACCCCAGATTACATGTATGAAGCTAGGAGCTACTAAGCCAGCTGCTGCGGTGCTCTCAACAGCTAGCTGATGCGGTGCTCCCAATAGCTGCTGCGTTGCTCTTATAAGCTGCAGATGTGCTCCCGATTCCCCCCATAAGCTGATGTGATGCTCCCAGCAGCTAATTCGGTGCTCCCATAAGCTGCTGCGGTACTCTGGTGGCTGCTGCGGTGCTCCCAACAGCTGCTGCGGTGCTCCCAGCGGCTGCTGCGGTGCACCCAGTGGCTGCTGCGATGCTCCCAGCAGCTGCTGCGATGATTCCATAAGCTATCTGCAGTGCTCCTGTGGGGCCCAGCGACCAGTTTCCTTTCGGCCGACGAGACCAGGCGGGAGTAGGAACTGACAAGTTGCTGTCCCCGCCGGGCCTCGCCGCTAGTCGTTTTTGCCACCTCTTCCCGCACTTGCCCGACGTGTCGCCCCCTGATCCTCGGAGCTAGCCACGTGGCAGCCTATTCGAGAGATTATGTGAACAATGAACCTATAAGTGACGATTGAGATAAAAAACAAAGAAAGAGAATTCCAAGATGTTTTATTGTTAACTGTCGCCAAGGCGGGGAGTTTGAGTTTAACTCGTGAGCTCGGTGGATGGGGTGCGCAGCCAGGACCAATGTGGAGGCCGCACGCCCTGCCCAGCCAACATTGGTGACCCTCGGATTTTAGATTTGTCCAGATTGACGGCCATCTTGGATCTGATTTACACATTTTTGTGTCACCACGAACATTTCATCTACAAGATTCGAACTGCATATCTTCAAGTCAATAGCACATTGACCGTGACTTGGAAGCTTTTAATTTGTTAGGGGACTAAAAAATAAAACAACGCTGTCGGCACGAATTGCCAGACGAGATAGCAGTGCATGGTCAGACGTCACACTTTATAGGGAGTGTATATGGCGAATGTAGGAAACCCATTTACACAAAAAAATTTGTATTTTCATTATATATATTTAATGCGCAATCAATCGTCCGGGCACAACATTAGGCCACTATGCTTTTTTTCTCTGTTTTAGATGAGCGCGCGCATTAGATTTAGGCTGCGCTTTACAAAAAAAACATGTGTTTTTTTCTGCCCAGCGCGCGCATTAGATTGTTGCTGATTTCCGAGAAAAAACCAGTTTATTTCGGGAGATAAAAACACATTTCGAAAAAAACAAGTTTATTTCCGGAGATAAAAAGAACATTTTTCCATATAAGTTTTTTTTGCTTGTTTTTTTCGTCCCCCGCAATAACTTTTTTAAAAAAAGGGTAAAAGTTTTTTTTATGTCGTCGCCCTCATTACCTTTTCAGGAAATTTGTCAAATGTTTATTTTTTTTGGTCGACCTCATTAACTTTTCCAAAAATACGCTTAATTGTTTTTTTTTCTTAAATGTTTTTTTTCCGCCCTCCCTCATTAGATTTTGGATTTTTTTTCTGATCTAAAACACAGAAATAAAACACAGTGGCCTTACGAGTGGCAATGTTTACAGACTCTGTATCGCGCACACAGTCTGCTATTACGGCCCAGGTACCCTGATGACATCGCCAGTTCAGCACACTGGGCAACTACATGGTTATCAGTGCCTATACTACACACCACTGATTATGGTGTAGACGGAGCAAGGGCGAATCCACAATTTAAAAAGGGGGGTAAGATAAAAAAAATATATATTTAGGGGGCCCTACTTGTCAATCAATGATTTTCTTTGTTTTTTTTTTAATTTTCCCCCATTTGAAGTTGTGGGTCGCGGTAGCGAGACACAACTTCAAATGGGTGAAAATTCTTGTCCTCAACTCGAGGCACTACCCCAGTAAATTGCGAGTGTCAAATACCGATAATTGGCAATTTTGAAAGATGTTGAGTCGATTTAGTTTTAGAAAAGGGGGTTCAGAACACCCAGACTACCCCCCCCCCCCTTCTGAATCCAAATCTGTGGAGAAGAACTTATATAAAGTCTATGACACAATTATCTGGAGCGCATGCTTTTCGTCGATTTCTCCGTCGATTTTCAACCGATTTCTAGAAAAGCGGTTCAGAATTGACGGAGAAATCGACGAAAAGCATGCGCTCCAGATAATTTTGTCATTGATTATATAGTCGTGTTTAGCATTTAACCCTTTCAAGCCTTGAAGAGTTAGTCATTGGAATATTTACCATCTACAAACAATTCTCGTCTGGTGTAGTGCTTAAAAATGAATAATTAGCTTTTTAAAGCCTGAATTTTCCATTGTAGTCTCCACCCACTACAAACCGCGAATTGCTGTGAAGTCTTGTCTTGTAGTGTGATTTACTTTTTGGAAATTAAGTCATTCTCAGGAGATGCGAAATGATGCATCGTGAGGGTTTAAAGGGTTAACATTTATGAAAATGTTCATTCTAAAACCTCAGTGAGAAGATTAACCCTTAAAGTGCTCAAATATTTTTGTATAAACGATTGAGATCAATAGTTTTTTTTTATTTGAAATCATCATAATTGTCTTAGTCAGCTCTTTCCGCTTCATTTGAATACCTATGTTATAGGTCTACGGCCATTATAAATATTTTTATTCTTATAGTGCGGGGATCGACTTGAGACGTCAGAGTCTGACGTCCACAGACGTCAGACTCTGCCGTCTAAAGTCGGTCCCCGCGCTGTAAGGGCGAAGCAAGTTGTAATGATGTTATATAAATGACGCCTTGGGTCACCATGGGGTCTAAGTGGTTAAATGGTTCAATAGCCATCGTGTGTAGAATATGATTTACAAACTAACAGCAAAGTCCACTTGTGCCTCCGCATGATCCACTGATGTTATTATTATCTGGCTGATACACAGTCGTAATAGGGCCTTTACTTGTTATCATTACATTATACAATGAAGCTATACTGATGTATTTTTATCAGTCGGAATTCGTACAGCCAGTTATCACTTCGACATAGGAGAATAAGTGACTTCGACATAGGAGTAAATGTGACTTCGACATAGGAGACAAGGTGACCGAATTACATTAATATTAGTCTCAACAAATCACATGGGTCACTGATTTATGTGAAAACATAGAGGGGTTGATCACAGGAAACATCATACGGTATATTGACTCAATGTTGGTTTAATGTTGGCCCATCGTGTACGACGCTGGCCCAGCATTAAATTACCATTGTATAAGTGTTTCCTGTATGCTGGGATGTACGCCAGGGCCCGTATTATCGTACAAGTGACGATATATTGCAAGGGACGCACCATTAGATATCAGGGGGGGGGAGGGGGGGGGGGGGCTAGAGTTTTTGTTGCTTGCAAACTTTTTTTCACCTGCGAGAAAAAACAATCTTTTTTTGGCGATCAACGTCCGACAATTTTTTTTTATGTTTCGTCGAAGAATTTTTTGGTCGAATGCTTTCCCTTTTATGTACGTTACGATTTGGTGTTTTTTCTGGTCAACATATTTTTAATCAATTTCGACAACAAATTTTTTTTACTGCCCACATTTTCAACAAACTTTTTTTTCTGACTTTTGTGGCGACAAACTATTTTTTTCAATTTTTTTGTAGCCCACCCCCCGATATCAAATGGTGCGTTCCTAACTTGTACGAGAATACTGACCCTGACTACAGTACTAACTATGTACATATATACAACTATATGTGAGGGACTAGCGTGGCGCTCTGCCGATGTCGCTGCCTGCCGTGCGGTTTCGAATCCCGCTTGGTGCAGAATTTTCAGAGAAATATCATGTTTCCCCCTCTCAATCTTGGGAAATCATCAAGACTGTTGTGTCCGTGGCAAGGCACTTCACCCTCAACTGCTTCACTTGACTCAGGTGAAAATGAGTACCTGGTAGGACAGAGATGGCAATGTGTACTATAAGTTAAATGCGCCGAAACGGCTGCAGGAGTGTATGCTCTCCGTGGAGTTGAAATGGCACACGAATGAACAGGTCCAGTGACCAGGAGGTAAGATGTGATGATAGGTCTTCAGACTTGATATCAGACTATAAACCTGCACCTTTACCTATTTATATAGTTAGAGTACTGTAGTTGTATTATTATTGTTATCACTGACTGCACCAGACAGGTATTATAAATCTTCTCTTTTCAGGGATGAGGGACCCAGGGTGCACACCCCAGAAAACGCTAGACATTGATCCATTGTTGGTTCAATGTTGGGCCAGCGTCGTAGACGGTGGCCCAGCATTGGCCCACCATTGGGTCATCGTATTGCGATCATGTACGTGAACATGGTTCTTGGACAGCAGACACAAGACTTTTGATCAACGGTGGAACAACGCTAAAACAACATTGATTCATCGTCTTGTGTCTGCTGTGTTGTTTCCCGGTCACCAGCAGGCGTTGGCGAAGAATTTCAGATTATCAGACGCTTGTATTATTTGGCCCAGCCTCAGCCCCATGTAGTGAATATTTCGCTCACAGAAACAGATACTAGATGGGGCTAAGGCAGCATTAACCATTTCTCTGCTAGGGACGCATAATTATATGCATGATCTGACATATTTGATAAATGTATGCAATATATAATAAATATCCACTAACCACTAACACCGGAGAGTATAATTTCACATAATTATTAGACTTCAGCATGTGATAGAATGGGATAATTATCGCTAGGTGATAATTAATACAAAGCTCACAGATGAAAACAATATAATTGATTTGTTGTTAGGTAAAGGGTTGGACGTACATGGGGGATACTCACCCGGCCTTACCAGTCTGCCAAACTCGCTTCGCCGCAGACCCGGCCACACTTACCTCAATTTAAAAATAAACCTCGGGTACGAATGTCTATTAAAACTATGGCTTATTCAGCTGACGAATCCAGTGATCGTATTAGAATTAATCTATTTAAAAATGGATGTATTTGTGTCCGAGTCTTGTGATGGCATCAGGGTAGGGGATATACTGTCTGGTGTGGATACACAGTGTGAACCGTTTTACTGCTAGGATCGTATTTATATACGGGGTCAAGCAAGTTTTTAACCAAATTAATTGTCACTAAAATTGTTTGGGGAACGTGCTCAGTTCACAAAATAGCTCAATCTGGAAGATGTCTACTTTCTATACAATTAAATATTTTTCATAGTTTGAATCTGGAAATTGCGTTAGCAATTTCAGCTTTAACCCTTTAAGGCCCCCACGATGCATTAAAGCATCATTTCACATCCTTGAAAACAGACTTAATTTCCCTACAACTAGGGGTTTTGGAACGAAAATTACCATGTGACTGCTTCACCAATACATAGAAATTTTCTTTAATTTTTTAACCACATCAAATCAGCTTCATCCACTACAAGTCGAGAATTGCGACAGCAATTCGCGGCTTGTAGTGGATGAAGATGACAATGGCAAATTCAGGCTTGAAAGGGTTAAAGAAAGAAAAAATAGAAACAAAGAATTCAGCTGCACAAGGGTTCAACCAATATCAACACGATGCCAATAATGAAAGGAGGATGTTAACACGCTGAAACATATCTCGACGGCACCACAAGCACGTAATCAACCTCGCAGTTTATTCAGGTCGTTTCGATTTCATGTGAAAAGCATTCCTAAAAAAATAAATCAAATAAAAATTCATGTGCATGCATCTTCTTGTTGTAGGAAGGGCTGATCCAAAATGGCGGTCTCAGAAGCTCAAACGGATTCGGTAAGTTGTGAAAGCCAATTTTAGTTTGGTTTTAACAATGGTTATTTTGTAATTAAATTAATTATCAGAACATTATTCACCATTGCTTTGCGTCGTATGTGGTGTTTCCAGTTTAATTAAACCCTAGATTACTGAGCTCTTCAATTTAAATTTTCAGTCACTTGATGTTGTGTCTCGCTACCGCGACGCACAACTTCAAGTGACTGAAAATGTACGTGATTTAGGCAATTTAAGTCCCAACATATATCAGTGTTTCAAGATTAAAGGCATGTTTTGCTTTTAACAACAGTTACTGGTTATAGTGTGCTTTTAAAAATACAGAATGTCCACAGCAGTCGACATCAGTGTTATAGGGGTTAATTGTTGGTAACTGAGTCGGTATTATCAGGGTGGTTGACCTAAATCTTAGTCCCATGATTGGTCAATATGGTGTGAGGATTGAATGTTGTAAGGATTGAATGATGTAAGAATTGAATGTTGTAAGGATTGAATGGTGTAAGGATTGAATGTTGTAAATATTGAATGGTGTAAGGATTGAATGATGTAAAGATTGCATGGTGTAAAGATTGAATGGTGTGAGGATTGAATGTTGTAAGGATCGAATGGTGTAAGGCTTGAATGATGTAAGGATTGCATGGAGTAAGGATTGAATGGTGTAGGGATTGAATAGTGTAAGGATTGAATAGTGTAAGGATTGAATAGTGTAAGGATTGAATGTTGTGAGGATTGAATAATGTAAGGATTGGATGTTGTGAGGATTGAATGTTGTAAGGATTGAATGTTGTAAGGATTGAATGGTGTAAGGATTGAATAGTGTAAGGATTGAATGGTGTAGGGATTGAATGTTGTGAGGATTGAATGTTGTGAGGACTGGATGTTGTGAAGATGGCGAAAGGATTGAATGGAGTAAGGATTGAATGGTGTATTTTGCATGGTGTAAGGATTGCGTGATGTAAGAATTAAATGGTGTAAGGATTGAATAATGTAAGGATTGGATGTTGTGAGGATTGAATGGTGTAAGGATTGAATGTTGTAAGGATTGAATGGTGTAAGGATTAAATGGTGTAAGGATTGAATGGTGTAAGGATTGAATGTTGTAAGGATTGAATGGTGTAAGGATTAAATGGTGTAAGGAATAAATTTTGTAAGTATTGAATGTTGTAATTATTGAATGTTGTAAAGGGTAAATGCTGTGAAGGGGAAATGTTATGAAGGGTGAATGTTGTAAGGATTGAATTATGTAAGGAGTAAATGTTTTAAGGATTGAATGTTTCAAAGATTGAATGTTTTAAGGATTAGGTGCTGTAATGTCCAGATGTGATTACTAGATAGCGCGAGTTCACAATGTCAATTTCTTACTTAAATACAATCATTATCACAGATGATTCAAATAGCGAGTGTGAAGATTGACATAAACCAGAATCCAGTTTTGGAAGCAGATGGTTTTCTCGGTTATATAGAGTATCGTTTTGGTATCACAGCAACTGTGGACAAGACCGATAACAGCTGTTTATTGTGTGGTGCTTATAATGAAGTGGCATCAGCTCAAAATGTCATAACATCCATTCTAGAAGAAGCATCTAAAAAATCAGAGGGTCGTAAAACATCTCAACAACCAGAAGGTGATTTAAATATTAACTCAGTATTTAAATCTGAGGACACTAACTAACATAGCATGTGTGTTTAATCATATGAGCCTAAAAGATCCAATACGATAAAAATGTAAAGTAATTTGAAGTATCAATATAAACAATTTCCCATTCTATCTAATAACTTGTTTCGTCTGCATGTGGGTGACTTCAGAAAAAATGGCTAATTATGTATTTCCCAGCATGTACCGCTAAGAAGTAGTCAATGTCTTAGGAAATCATCTTGGAATATATACCCTGGTGATAACATTTAGTGGTGAAACAATTATGGAAATACATACAGCCATTACAATAATATGCTCAATAATGTTGCCAAAATGTCAGGAGTGCAACACTTTTTGCGTGACAAATAAAACAATCCTTTACTTCGCAAGTTGGATGGATCTGAAACTGTGGCCTTAACGTAATAAAATGGTCTATTTTATCTGAGTATTGTGTGTTTCGAATATTTTATCCCAATGTCAATTCATCATTTTATGTTTTAATCAGACTGTGTAATCTCAAAACAGTTGTAATGGCTAAAATGAAAATACCAACAAATATACTGACTCTATGATGCCGGGCTAATTATACTGTATAGCACCATTCAACACGTAGACTAAACTAGTAGTTATGTTTCAACTACATGTTAGCTTGTATTTCGTACTTGCACTACTTTCATAAATGTCTTGATATAGTCACAAGGGGGATTTTTGAAAGGCTACACCCCATATGTCAGGAGTGCAACAACAATCTTAAATACCACATTGCTTCTAAAAATGAAATGTCATGATTTATATTATTTTCTATTTCAGTGGAGACTGACAGCTAATGTCAGATGACTATCATAAACTTTTCAAAGTTTTCAATCTGTGTGCCACAGTTCACTAAAACCAGCATGTCAGGAGTGCAACATTACACATGGCTTATTTAACTTGAACCTTCAAAGTCATTTACTCTCATTCAAATCATCAAAATTTGATGGAAATCTGTTATCGTTGCTCATGAAGTTTAATATATATAATTGTTTATAATCCAGGCAGTAAATATATAACATTTTGCATTCACAATGATTGCTTAAACCTCGCTGACCATGTCTAGTGTGTGTTTCGGCTCATACCAAGTATTTAGTTTTATATAATTAGGCCCAATACTAATTGCATACCACCAACATCTATGAAGAACATAGACGCAGTCTTTAATAATTATTAGTATAGTCTATTATGGCATACATGGCTTCTGCCATATTCCCATGTGGCGTGTTGCACTCCTGACATAGCCTACCGTATTATCCCTAATAAACGAGCGGGCGCGGCCCCACAGTTGGGGGAGGACGGATTTATTATGTGAACTGAAATCGTCAATTTTTTTATATTAATTTTCACGTTATTTGGTCACTGTAGCACGCAAATATAATCTCAGAAATAGGACAGTAGGCCATCAGTTTTAGAAATCATGATTATATGGGCCTGACCTAGTCAGGCAGTCCTGCATGTCTGCACATCCAGCAATGCTGGTCCACCATCGTCCGGGTAGGCCCAGCATTAAATGAGCTTTTCTACAGCATCAAGTCTGGGCCAGTTTCGTAGATGCTGGCCCATCACTGTCATGCTGACATGAGCACGTGTCACTGCCTTCCAAGCGGGCATGATTTGGTGACCTGGTGCTGGCTCAGTGTTGGGACAGCGATGTAGATGCTAGGCCGGCATTGACCCAACATTGGATTAGTGTCCCATAGTTGCTGTGTTGGTGACTATTTAAAACACGCGCCTCATGAATCAGCCTTGACCCATAAATTTATTTATGTCAGGTAGCTAGCTATCTGGCTTTCACGTTCACAATTATTACTCTCATTTTAAACATGTTAAATGTTACAGCGCTGGCAGTTTTACTAGATTTTTCACATGTAGCTCGAATTTTATAAATAGACTATAAAAGAAAAAAAAGTCGAGGGTCGTGGGTCGAGGGGGTTTTCGAGATATCCATGAAATAGTAATACTAGGTTACAGATGGTCAAGTAATATATAATAACAAATATAGTGTATAATACACCATACAAATGTGTGTAATTTAATACGTTGCGCAGTGGTGCCACATATTGATGGGAGTTGGAACTACGATTCGCTGAGTAAATCATCATATAAAACAAGAGAGAATAATACCCCTTTAAACGCTCAATATACAATAGCATTTTTGTAGGTCTGATAGTTTTGGCCATATCTTTGTAATATTTATTTTTGAAACGGAAATTAACCACTAAAGCCGCAGATACAGGCATGTAAGTCATCTTATTAAAAACTAGAACAGGAGTTCCCGAGGCCCGGCTTTAGTCTGTAGTGCCATAGACAAAAAATCGGCTTAATATTTTCTAAAGTAAAACATAGGCCCTAACAGTATTTGCCTCATAGGCCAGAATCCTAAATGGTCAGGATATAATCAAATATTGTTCAATACTTCATTAGTAAAATCTCCGATATAATAAGGAAAGAACCAAGGAGACAATTTAAAATATACCTTCAACGTGTATTCCTTCCACCACCATCGCCGGTGCTGGCCAAACATTCATTCAATACTTGCCTACGATGTAACGCATACTGAGGATGTAGGCCTACCCACCAAATTCCAGTTCAAGGTTAGGCCAGAGTCATAGACCATTGCTGGATCAATGCCGGTCAATCGTCTACGACGCCGGCCCAAGTCTAATCAATAATTGGGTCTGCTTTATACTTCGCGCAAACACGTGGCATTCACCAAATGCTGTTTAAATGTTGACCCACAGTCTTCGACGCTGGCCCGACATTGAAACAGCATTGGGTGATTGTACCATGTTTTCTGACCGCTGCATGCTGGTGACTATGCGGGTGACGCTTTACCATCTCGGCGCCAGAAACAACAGATAACACGATACATTGGCCCAATGCTGATGTAATGCTGGGCCACTATCTGGGACGCTGGGCCAACATTATTCCAACCAAAATTCTTTAAGCTCTAATCACTATATTCAATCGTGAAGGTATATTTTTCTGAACACTTTTCAAAGATGAAAGTCCTTAACCAAGGGACCTCAAACGTTATATTGCACATGTTCATAAGGACTGGTGTACAGAAATGTCAACCGCTTCCCACACACAGCACCCCTCAATCCCCTAAATAGGACACACTCAGGCAAAATAAACTTAATAGGCTACTGGCCTACATCCGGGCCTAAATAGAGATTAAACTGTCTTTAAAATGCCAAATACAAATTCTAGGCACAGGACGGGAGGAGGTACCCAGCAAACACAATAAATTGATCCAATGCTGGGTAAGGTTCATGTTGGACCATTGTCGTGGTACCGATTATTTTGAGGTAGGCCTATCAATCAGCAAAATTTGACATCTTTTTAAAATATGAACCAATGAATGTGCTCCACTATGTGTCAGGAGTGCAACAATTTACACCTATACTTCAATGTTGCTCATAATGTTCAAAATGAATGATTATACTGTTTATTGAAAAATACGTCGTTCTTTGTGTTAGCATTTGAGGCATTATTATTATGATATTTAATTTAAAAAAACATAGACATCGTAATTCCGCTATTAGTCACCTTGTGTATGTGACGTAATTTATTATTGCATTATTCCCACTAGTACTTAACGTTTTACTACATGTAAGTGAGCTGTACATTTAGCATAATATATCACCATTAACTTAATGTTCTTATTTAAATTTGGAGATAAGAAGGGAGGGACAGAACTAATTACCATCTACTGATTTACACAATGATACATTTTATCCAGAGAAAATGTCAGGAGTGCAACATTATTACATAAGTTAAGTTAGCAAACTGAAAACGTCGCTACGCAGCTATACATCATACTATAACCTCAAAATTGTGTATGTAGATACACACAGTTATTATCTAGCTGGGGAAAAAAGTTTTATAAGCAGTGAGACTGCATATTACATTTAAGGTGAATATTTCCTTGACATGTATGCCAGTTTTATAGGAAATTACTATAAAAATAAACTTTTTTTTGTGTGTGTCTGTTTGGATATATAATAATCAGCAATATGTTGCATGGCTATTCTTATTCCATCAAATAAACATACTTAGGAAACCATGTGTGGTAATTTTCTGCTATTTTACCTGGGATGTGAGTTTCAGAATATTTTCAATATTTTCGAGTTTTTATCTTGATGAAACATGAGATAAATAAAATTGGTCAGTTAGAACATGTTTCCTTCATTAATTTCATATATTCCAGGATGTTGACAACATATTCTGACACAAATGAAACTGAAAATACCATTTTGAATTTTTACCCCTCCCGTCACGTTTTTAGCCATTTTTTCTGAAGTCACCCATGTCAGCTTGCTTACTGTCAATCTAAATGCATGTATGCTTATTGTTGATTAATCTATTTATTCAATATAGTTATATATTTTTTTGTGAACCTAATTAAACCATTTGTGTACATCTGAGTAAAATACTTTACTTATCTTGAATTTGTAGACATTAAAATTTTGTTTAACCTTTTAAAGCCTGCCTTTACATTGTCATCTTCATCCACTACAAGCCGCGAATTGTAGTGAATGAAGATGATTTGAATTAGATGAAAAATTAAAGAAAATTGCCATGTATTCGTAAAACAGTTTCATGGGAATTTTCATTTTAAAACCCTCTGTTGTAGGAACATTAGGTATGTTTTCAGGGATGTAAAATGATGCTTTAATGCATCGTGAGGGTTCAAAGGGTTAATTAATTTTCTACCCATTTATCTATTATATAACTGTATACATGTCACTCTTCCTCTAATGACCACGTATACTGGGAAAAATATTATTTAATATGTTTATTTTCCATAGCGAAGGATACAGGTATACATATGGTACAGAGGTCAACTACAGATGTGAGGTCAAATCATTTTACACTGAGCAGTGACTGCTGGCAATACATAAATAACACAAAAAGAGAAGAACTTGGAAATATACAGCAGGAATGCAATGTGAAAATTACCACAAAAACGTGTGTTTGGCTTTTGGCAGAGCCAGATAATTTGAACACCGAGGCCGAGACAAAATTTATAGACTTGGTTTCATCAGTAGGTAACGTCAAAAAAATGCCAATTGGTCGTCTGTATGACAAAGTACAAATACAAAAATACCTGCCTGACACAAACGACCTGGTTTTCCAAGAGGAGAATGATTTACTCAGTGTCCTAGGTCCAGAAGAAAGCCTTACGAAGTTGACAAATCTTCTTAGAGACGCATCAGGAATACAATCGTTTCCTGTTGTTGATGTGTCCACTGATGTTGTATCGAATAAAAAGCAAGGTCCTGATATGAAAGAATGCCAAATTAATATACTTGAAGAAACCATGAAATTATCAGAAAACTATAGAAGTAATATATCTCTTCCAGGAAATGAGCTGGTAGTTATGCCTGCAATGGACACTGAACTAGAAGTATCTGATCATACAGAGAAGGACGAAGGTGATGTTTTGAATATGAACGAGTCTCCATTACCAGAATCGAGACAAATGGGGTTACCACAGAGTGAAATTCTGGCTGACCATGTGGAAGAAACCCAAGAAGAATCACGTGCATTGGGTACAGAACCAAAAGAGACACTTCTGACTGGAGTAGTGGAGAAGAGACCAGAACATGAAGATCATGATACCAACGTCATGAAATTATCAGAAAACTATAGAAGTAATATATCTCTTCCGGGAAATGAGCTGGTAGTTATGCCTGCAATGGACACTGAACTAGAAGTATCTGATCATACAGAGAAGGACGAAGGTGATGTTCTGAATATGAACGAGTCTCCATTACCAGAATCGAGACAAATGGGGTTACCACAGAGTGAAATTCTGGCTGACCATGTGGAAGAAACCCAAGAAGAATCACGTGCATTGGGTACAGAACCAAAAGAGACACTGCTGACTGGAGTAGTGGAGAAAAGACCAGAACATGAAGATCATGATACCAACGTCAGCGATAGGATGTTTTGTGGATTTACACACAAAAAGACCAACCAGCACATAGTGCTGTGTGTGACCGATATCACAAAGATGAAAGTTGATGTTATTGTTAGCGCCTCTAATGAGTGTTTAAAGTTTACCGGAGGGGTTGCCAAGGCAATATCTGAAGCTGCGGGGCCAGGGTTAGAGAAAGAGACATTATTAATCATGAGTAAACGTGAAAATCTACTGGAAGTCACAGAAACTGTAATCACTCACGGTCACAGGCTTCCAGCTAAGTATGTCATTCATGTTGTTGGTCCACGGTGGCATAAAGGAAAAGAGAAAAAAGCCATGGCTGATCTAAAAAAGTCTGTGGGAAATGTCTTGAAGAAAGCAGGTATACATAAACATGAAACCATCGCCCTTCCAGCCATAAGTTCAGGTTAGTAATTTGTGGATAAACTTACAGTGTAATAAGAACATTATAAATCAAAATGTATTGGTATTGCTC
Source organism: Flabesymbios commensalis (assembly GCA_964017125.1). Taxonomy (NCBI): domain Eukaryota; kingdom Metazoa; phylum Annelida; class Polychaeta; order Terebellida; family Flabelligeridae; genus Flabesymbios; species Flabesymbios commensalis. Next base: position 6,932,975 of record OZ024912.1, read on the forward strand.
GTTTTTTAAATTAGTAACTTACATTCACTACGTTGGCCAAAGAAAAGTACTCTACTCCAACCAAATAGCGGCGTCATCTATAGTATGTCCGACGGTGAAGGATGGTCCAAATGAAAGTTACATTTTCGGTATCTACTCAGTCAATTCTCAAGCGATTGTCACGAAATTTTGTAAGCATTTTTATCTAGTCATTTGGCAACAACCCTGAAAATTTCGTTACTGGATTACTGGGTTTATAGAGGAGCGTCATAAATAGACATTCACTACATGTCAAATAGTCTAACTTTTGAACTATACAATATTTTTAAATGAAATTGTCAGGATAGATGCCAAATGACAAGAAAATAGGGTTTACAACACTACCTACATGATTAATGCAAACAAAATTTGTTTTAAATATTATGTTGCTGTTTGAAAAATGTAATTGAATAACTTCCATTACAGGTCATTTTGGTATGCCAAATGAGCGCGCAGCAGAATGTATAGTGGACGGATTACTGTCTGATATCAAAGCATCGAATATGACAACAGTGTATATTGCTGACCTACTGAACGAAGATGTTCTTTGTATGATGCGTAAGAGGTTGTCATCTGTCAGAGATTATGAGGAGATGAGTAGCGATCTCCTGATACTGGCTCGAGGCCTAATTCTTAGGGATTAAAAAACATCCGTGACGTCGGTCTACTGTTAAAACAGGAGATTCGGATCTACGAATCTATTGTAATTTTTTATATTGTCCAGGTCGAGCACTATATACGGGTTTAATCATTAAACTGCATGGATTTTGCTCCGTGGTTTACAATTCTGACAATGAAATTACATTTTTATTTTATCAAATCTTGAAACACATTGATTTTTTCTAAGTCGAAGAAAGAACTCAATTACGATAGATTCGTAGATCCGAAGATTCCTAGATCCGAATATACTAGGCGCTTCGCGCCTCGTACATTCGGATCTACGAATCTTTCGAATTTTGTTCTTTCTCCTTGACTTAATATAAACCAGAATAGCAGACCCTTAACCCTTACAAAGCTGAAATATTTATGTATAAACTATGGAAACCAAAAGTTTTTCAATTTAAAATCATCATAAATGGCTCAGTTAGCTCTTTCTGATTCATTTGAATACCTATGTTATGGATCTATATTATGGATATACCAGTATAGCAAACCCTTAACCCTTACAACGCTGAACTACAAGGTTTTAATCAATTTGTGATGATTATAAATGGCCTAAGTTAGCTCTTTCCGCGTCATTTGAATACCTATGGTATGGGTCTGGCCATAATAAATATTTGTATTATTTCAGTGCGGGAGTCAAATTGAGACATCAGAATCTGCAACGTCTAGAGACGTCAGATTCTGACATCGAAAGACGATTCCCGAACAATAAGGAGTTAAAGCACTTCGTTATTAAATTACAATTTTCACCCACTTATGGTTGTGTCTCAAGTGAACAAGTGATTTATTACTGTTGTCTTTTTTTAAAGACATGCAGTGCCAGGCAAAGCTACAGCGACCCACAACTTGAAATGGGTGAAAATGAATCATAGTTGTTTAATTTGCAAATCTGATTTTTAACAACTCATTTAATTCAAAGTATCAGTTATATTATCGGATAGCGAAACGGATAAAAAACTCTTCTAGTCCTGTTTAGCGTTGAAAGGGTTAACCCTTTACCCTTAAAGCGCTGATTTTAAAAAAATAAAAATCATGGAGACTAAAGTTTTTTTTTATTTGAAATTATCCTAGATGTCTTAGTCAGCTCTTTCCGATTCATTTGAATATTATGTCATACCTATACCTATGTTTACCTATTGTTATACTGTACTGTTTACGTCTGTAGACGTCAGATTCTGATGACTAAAGTCGATCCCCGCACTGTAAGAGTACAAATATTTATAATGGCCGTAGACCCGTAACATAGGTATTCAAGTGAATCGGAAAGAGCTAACTAAGACATTTATGATGATTTCAAATTGACATAAACCCTTTGGTTTCCAAGGTTTTCGTAAAAACATTTCAGTGCTGTAAGGGTTAATTTCCTTCATATAATTTATGCAGCACATGACATAGTTTAAATAAATGTTAATGAAAAAAATGTTATTGAGAAAAAATGTTGTATAATCCGTCACATTAAGGGCGTTCTTCTATCATGTCTCCCCTCTCACAGAAAGGTGGCGACATGTTGGTTTACCCTCTTTCTGCTCATCTGTCTCCAGAGAAGCTGATCCAAGCTGGTCCAATGCTGGCCCACCGTCTTCGACGCTGGCCCAGCATCAAACCAGCACTGGTTCAACGCCTCGTGTTTGGTGGGTCTCAGTCTGTGCTGTGAATCTTCTGTGCTGCAAGTCTGGGGCCGTATTCTCGTACAAGTTACGATATATCGTAGGCTTCTGATTGGTCGAGATGGATTCTCGTACAAGTTACGATATATCGTAGGCTTCTGATTGGTCGAGATGGCCATCTCGACCAATCAGAAGCCTACGATATATCGTAACTTGTACGAGAATACGGGCCCTGTGTCTGATTCATTTCTCTCCAGCGCTTTCTATCGTACAGGCGTTCAAACACAAGACGTTGACCAAATGCTGGACTAATGTTGGCCCACCATCTACGACGCTGAGGCAACATTAACCCAGTATTGGGTTACCGTGTCGTGTTTGGCGCCACGCTGAATGTGGGCCAGCGTCACAAATGGCGGGCCAACATTAACCCAGCTTTGGTGCAAAGCATCATGCCCGTACTATTCCGTCAGCATGCAGGTATGACAGAATGAAGTAATGACTAGGACAGAATAGATACTGACCAACACCGGCGACACTGGCCCAACATTTAACAGACATAGGGTCGATGTCGGCTAGTAATCGCGGCCAGCAGTAAGCTGCAAGCAATATCAGACCAGCTGCTATTCCCAGCGAACACAAAACAACGTCGGCACAACGTCTTCGACGTTGGTCCAATATTGTACAATTTTTTTGTAGTGCTGATTTGATGCTGGGCCAGCGTCGCAAAGGGTGAGCCAGCATTAGACTAGCATTGGGTCAACGTCGTGTTTGCTGGGAGTGTTGACAAGTGTTTCCCACCAAAACTGAATAAATTCCGCTTAATACATTGTCTCTACTCTCCATAGGAGCAATTTAATACCAATGATTACAAAAGCCATTGACACTACATCTATTAGCTATCAACCTTTATAGTTATGCTGCTGGAGGGGAGACCTCTCCAGTTTTTTGTTTACAAAAAACTAGACCCTTCTAGTTTTGAGATGGTATACCTAGACTAGGTGGGCGGGGGCCCTAGGGTAGTGGTTAGCACCGCTGCCTTTCACGCCAGAGTCCGGGGTTCGGTTCCCGGTCTCGGCGGTTTGAAAGAAACAAAAATTGTTTCTTCCCCATCCACGTGTGAAAGTTAGTATTGTGGGGAGCCTCCGTGACCGAGAGGTAGCGTGCTCGGCCTCAGACCGCCAGGGCTCGAATTTCGAATCCTGTGTCTGGAGGACAGTGTCATCTCAATCATCTCACCATCCTCAGGAGGTTCTCCTGGCCCAGTTTAGCCTATATGTGCACAAAGGTGGCCTAAAGCCCGATTCATTTCATTTCATTTACCTAGACTAGGTATTTCATTAGATCAAGTCCGTTTTTATTTACCTTGAGATGGGAATGGAGGCAGCAATTCACATATCAAGGTGAATAAAAATATGAGTAAATAACCATAACATCTCTGCAAAAATTCTCAATAAATTCTCTGTATTTGAATATATTAATCTGTGAAAACTGTCAATAAAAAGAAACTATGTGTCTTTGTTTACATGGTGAACAGGATATGCAAAATGGCGGCTATTGCCCAAGTGACTAACTAACACGGAAACAGCCGAGATCCACCGATGATTGTCAACTAAGCTCCGAGAGATTTTTTTGTCATAAAGACCTTATTTAGCCAGGACTGCATTTCCCCTTTAAACCATGGGCTACTACTACTCTACGTGCCCCCCCCCCCGCCCTCCTCACACACACACACAAACCTGTCTAGAATAGGGGGGTAAGGTTACGTAAATGTCTCTCCTTGATGCGCTGGTTTATCAATCTACACCTGTAATATATCATTATAAAAGGTTATTAACGCTCTAACGATTTATTGCATGGTGCAGTGGAGTAAATAGTTAACTCTCCAATATTCGTTGAAGCATGATTTTCATTACAAAATAATCATAATCAACAACAAATAAATATAGTCAATATAATTATTGGCCATATGTATATTTGACTTATGTTGTATGCACGCTTAATACAGAGTATTGTTCTATTCAAAAATGACATTTTGTTTAATGTAAGGATATTGCAGTGTCTGGTTACTGCATTATTTAGTGTTGTAAATTTATATCTCGTGGTTCTCGATCAAAGTGACCTATATTTTTTACCTACAGAGCGTTTTTTACGCATTTGAACTATATTTAAAAAACAACATTTTTTAATTGGAATCTTAAAAATAGACCAGGTAATACGGCACATTATGTTACAGGGCATTCGAAACTAGGAATAGCGGACGTCTTTGAAGTCTTTGTTTTGCTAATTTGAAGGTGAAGGTCGCCAGGTGTAGAATGTTATCCGACATAATTGAACTCGGCACACACAAGTTATGTAAAAATAAGTGGATTACAAATTATACAATTCACGTAAAAATAAGTGGATTAAAAAATATACACCGAAATACGAGAACAGTTTAATGTTTCAGATTTCACCCCAGATTAAATACACACATGGTCATGTAATGCTGCAAAGTTCTTCCTTGTAAATAAACTATGACAATATAACAATAAACATGAAATATAAATGACTCTTTTTTCAAGCATACACATACATAGACAGATATGGATACGTCCTTTTACTATGTCGTTTTTTGACCATGTTGACTTGATTGTTTTGATTGTTTTGTTGTATAATTTGATTATTTTGTTTTTAAAATTATGTTCAAACGTATATTGGAAAAATAACTATATTGGAGAAATAACTATTTACTCTACCGTACCATGCAATATATCATTATAACGGATTGGTACAGTACAGCAACGACATGTGTACGTAACCCTACCACTAGTCATGGACAGGTTTGAGGGTACCCCCACATATGTGGTCAAAATATAAAATTCGTCCGTATTGTTTTTATGTCAACATCTTATTTCACCGTTGGTAGCATTCAGGAAATGTAATTGCACGTCTATGGGGAGATTAAGTTGTATAATTATTTTTAAAAAACTGAACATTAACCTTTTTTAATCTGTGCAAATAAATATACTTTTGAAGCCCGGTCATTACGATTTTGCCAGGTTGGAGATTCTACTTCATTCTGCAGAGAAAGAGTATTTCATGATCTTCCGTGGAGCTTCAGCCTATATTTGCTTTTATTGTCTCCTCTAGTATCACGTAACGGTTATTATTTCTTATTCATGATGCAGTGATTATCGACGGAGTAAGATCCTGTATCACAGAGTCTCATTAATAGTAGCTGCCTGTCTATTGGTGGATAGACAATTATAGATTACTAGAAAAAAAATCAGAAAATAGTTATTGCCCGAGCCTAATGCCATAACATGAAAAAGGCGGCACTAAACTGTAGCGACCTAGTTACATATATTGTAGTTTTATCAAGACGTTGGCGTATTGGTGATCCCACTCAACACTGTTGAACGTGTGGATGTTTTTGGGCACTCGTCAGAAATGCTGGCCTGGCCTATCTCACGGTAAAGGGCGTTTTAAGACCTCATTCTGGGGCGCCATTTCGTACACTGCTTACTGGTCTACTTTTCTAGGCTGATGGGGTCGACGGTTTTTTTGCTGTAGCGCTGACTGAACTAAAGAAAAATACAAAATATCAAATTGCTTTGCATGATGTCAGGACAGAGGAACGCTTATGCTTAATAAATAATTATATTACGCTCTCATTTTGCAGGCATGTGGGGGGGGGGGGGGGGAAGCTATCCCATACTTCGAATACAGACATGGACATTTAATTAGTATCCGTTTAAGTCTCTTTAACTAGTAAGAATTTTAAGTCGCGACGGATACCATTTGACACATCTGCCGAGGATGGGAAAAACATGAACATTTTATGAGAGGGATAATTTAAAAACCCATTACAAAGCATTTAGGAAAGTTATCTACCGCAAAATTGAAAAACTCGTTTCCAATAACGGAATTTAATCTCTTCATAATACGACCATTGAAAGCGAGGTTTACAATATCCACCCATGTCTAGCAGGTCTAAAGCGCATTACATCATGACAGTTGATTGGATGGTGAAAATAAAACCCAATAAGTGACCGAAGACAACGTTAGTTATTTTTGTTTTATTTGGAACAGCAAACCATTACACACACTGCCGAGTTATTATAACACTACTTTGAGACTGGGATCCGGACTTGGGGTGGACACCACTCCGCTATCCATGCTCCAGCTGGACACTCCTGTAGTCTTCCCTTTGACCGTTTCAAAGCCCGATTCAGATTGCACGAAGCTCACTTCTGAAAAAATGCAAATTCATGTATTTTTCTGTAAACATGAAGCACGAATACAATCATAATTTAAATTAGTTTTTTTAAAGTTGCGTCTCGCTACTGCGATTCACAAATTCACTCTGTGTTTACAATTTTAACATGTTAACCACTATTCATTAAACGTCCCGACTTACTCACTAATAAAACGGAATAAAAACTATTCAGTCCAGCAAAAGACAACAGAAAGTTCTGATATATAAACGTCTCAGAAAGAAAAGAACAGGTACTGGTGGGTTTCTGATATATAAACGGCTGACCATCATACCACATTTCTTAATAGCAGCATATGTTAAGGGTTAAACATATTTCCAAATGGTTGGTCACGTTAACATACATTTTTGACCATGTATTTATTTAGTTCGTTAACTGCTTAGTAATACTAGTGCATGGAAAGAAAGCACATATGCACCATCTTGCCCGGTCAGGTCAGACACTGGCAGACAGTAGGTCCGGGGCTTGACAGGTGTACAGTTAAGCAGTAGTCAAGAGTGAGGAGCGCCGACATTCTAAATATTATCAGGTCACCATCAGATCATGTTGATAAGGAGAAGTGGGATCACGGAGGCATGACAATATGCGTGGAATACAACTTGGTAGCTGAAGGGAGATCCAGATCTTCGAATATTAGACATGCGTTTTTCAAAAGTAAACCGGGAATTTACACTCCAGCAGTAGACAAAAGTAAGTGCAGACATCATACAAATTAATTATCAGGTCACGATCAGATCAGATCCTAGTTATCTGATGTTGATGGGTCGGGGAGAAGTAGTTCATGAATTCATGGCGTGGCATACAACTTAATAGCAGAAGGGGGATCCAGATCTTCGAATATTAGACATGCGTTTTTCAAAAGTAAAACAACGTTTTGTCTTTTACACCGAGAATTTAGTTATACCAGATTCGTCGACTCGCAACAATGTAATCTGGGACACTCACTGGTACAAAAACCACACAACATTTGTAAACACATTCATACAATGTCAGACCAACGTCGTCGACGTTGGTCCAACGCTGTATAAATGTTATACAAATGATTTGTTTATAATGGGTATAGACCATAATTGTTACATGCAAGATGTATTTATTCAGCTACATGTTGGATGTTGTACCTGTCGTTGGTTTGATGTGTTTGACCACGTTACGGTAGAGAAGGACAGCGATGATTGCCATGGACAGCATCAGTACACCAACAGCTCCAACGATAATGAAGAGCATAGGAGAACGAGAGTCTTCCTCCTCATTAACTGGACTCAAATCTGATAAAAACGAAGTGAATAATGGAACATTGTATATACACAATAACTAATAAGCTCCCCCTCTCCAATCTCATCTGATTGAAGTTATTTAAAAAACTACATATATAAGATATCGAAATTAAAAACAATTGTATGTTTACGCAATTGCAAGGTCTTGCTATCGCAATCCTCAAATGAAAGTGGGTGGAATTTTTTCACAATTTGAATAGAGGGTTTTCGTATGGATGATACCGGAAATATTTACAGTCTGGTAATAAGAGTCTATGAAGTTACGATTTCGTGGTGGCTGCATGGACTTTCAAAATACAAATTTCATTGAGTTTATATTAGAAGTTACTAGATTTGACTGTCTGCAAAAAAATGAGCGTGCTGGGTGCCCATTTTGTCATCGCGTTCACAAGATGTTAAAAAGAGTAACGATCCGTCTGCGTATTTACATACCCACGCCAGTAGGTAGTTTGAAGCAGACACAATTAGGCCGAATCATCAATCTTATGTTGGCTCCTTCAATATTTCCATGATAAGGAATCTGTCAAGTTAAAAAAATTCCAAAAATCCAAGAAAAACTTGTGATTTTTTTTTGGAAACATTTGGAAACATGAAAACACAAAAAAACACGAAAAAAACGCAAAATTTCAAAAAAAAAAAATCCGGCTTGACCCACCACCCGCTTAAGAGTTTAACTTGGATTTTGGATTTTTTTTAACTTGACAAAATCTCTAAGTCAAGATATATACTTTCAGACATGTTGTCCAAAATAAGCAATACACCTGATCAACGGGGTTTAAGGTACACTTGCGATGTTGCCGCAGCAATTCAAAATCTAAACAATTACACAATTACACCTGGTCACTTATGTACACATAAGCCAAAATAAAAAAATGATATTTGGCCTGACAAATGTCTTTCAACACCCTGGTGTCTGCCACCCATAAAATATAACCCACCGACGTTAGGGCTGTACTTACCACCTGTTTTCACATGCCCACCAGAGGCAAAAAATACCCTCTTAAACTGCTCGCAATACATGCGGAGATCCAAGATCTGTCCATACTCTCTGCTGTTTGGCCTGCCTTTCAACATGGCTTAACTAGATCAACATAGCCCGTTGTGCCTAACTAGATCTTATCAGCGAATTTCCTTATGTCGCTCACCTTCATCTGCAATACGGATGGCTTTGTGGAGAGAGACTTCCACGCTTTTATCCAGCTGAGAGGATCGCTGTATCAGATTGATATCGGATCTTTTCTTTCTGCTACCACAGGTAGGCTGCAAAAAAAACAGTTACTGTAATTTATTATAGGAATAATTATTTTCACTCTGTGGGTGAAATTACTTATTAATTTTGATATCAACATCTGCATCTGTGCACAATTTACCCCTTGTTCACTGTAAATACATGAACCAGGATCGATACCCAGCAGACCAGACCTGTTGACCTTGTGGGCCCTAGAATGACGGAGCCACAAGAACAATGCTGTATGCAGTGTCCCCTATGCTGCGTATCAACTATGATTTACATGAAACCGTTTTATCTAAAAGAAAGTGGGTGGACCGAGTTCTGCAGCGCCATACCCAAACACAGACCGTGATAGTATGCCTTAGTTAAGAAACTCTACAAGCGTGTGGATCATATCTAGCAGGAGTGGAGCCGGGGGATTTCCGTGAGTTTTCAGCTAAATAATATGTTAGCGATTTAGTTAATTGAATATCCTCCCTTAGTTATCTTTTACAAAAATAATTTTTCAATTAACTTGGCAAATTACGAAAAAAGAAATTGTTCTCCGCATGAACAAATACGTTAACCCCATGTTGGGTTTAATATTGGTCCACTGCCTGCGTGGCAGTCTAACATTAAGTGGTATATCAAACCCCACCTGATCACAACCAGACTCTGATCCAGTCAAGCAGAGCTTCACCACACAGTGGAAGTGGACGGAGTTTCCTTGTGCCATCTTGAACATCTTGATGGAGCCGGTCTGCATTATACCTGAACCAGCAGTCGTCTCGCCGAACAAGTTAGTTGTGGTGATGATGGATTGTCCAGAGTAGGGGCAGCTGAAAAGACAGTTCAGTGGTCACTATCGATCATCCAGAGGAGCAGTTGAAATGTTTCTATAGATACAAATATGCCATAAATTTACCGTCAACTACAGGGCGAATATACAAAAGCTTGTCTAATCACATGGGAACAGTCATATCCACATTTTAATTTTGGATAATGTATTGGGCGGATAGGATAATTATATGCACTTGCTTAAAATAAACTTTCTGTATTTGAAAAGGGAATAACACTGTGTGTGGTGATTACCACATCAGCCATACATTACTCCCTGGCCACATGACTGCACTAAAGCCACATGGAAAGGTCACCCGAGTCTATCCCCGACATTTACTGGATTTTTTTCAAAACATCTTCGGATAATGCGATCCTACCCATAGTTACATTCCATACACTGTCCCCAAGCACCAACTACATTGGAAAGCTCACCTGTTTGCAATCAGAGGCACAGTGATTGCTGTAGGGTCGGGAATCGTGCCTTTGGTGGAAGCAGTGCACCGTACAACCAACAGATCGTTGTAGGAAGCTATGACAAATAAGGTAGAAACATTGCAAGTACCTTAAAGTAAACTCTTAATAATCACATTTTCAACCTAGCTATTTAACAATCTCATTCCATCCACGTTTTTCATACAAATTGACATAAAAACAAAGCCATGGAATAGAATGGTTTGTAACCAGGTTCTAAAAGGGTGCGAGTTTACTCCCATAATACCCCAACACCGACAACCCTCAAGTACCGATATAGACTACAGCGATTTTTTTAATGCCTGTATTACCATTTTATGTGTGAAACGTCTTAAAATCCTACACTATTTTGGACTTTTTCACAAATTACTTACACTTTGGCATTTTAAATTGGTGTACTGCAGTAGCAAGACTAACTTCAAATAACCCAACATTTAAATAGCGCTGAAGGTTGATTTTACACAGATTACGTCAGAACTGATTGTACATACTGTCTTGTGTCAAGGTGATCTTCAGCTTTATCTGATCTCCTAATCTCAGGGGAATTCCAGGAGAGATTTCATCGTCAAGGAGATTCAACACAGCGAGGGATAAAGTGGGAGTGGCGAGCTGTCCCCTGTCTGAACGACCAATCCTGAAAGTAAACAAAACATTTAGTAAACTGTTCAAGTACAGGTAGGTTTAAAGCATGTTTATGGATTTAATTACCAAGTTTGAAATATTGAAACGCTTGGCCAATCCACATTCAATCTTAAGACTACCAAAATGCCGACGTGAAATACACAAAACGAAATAGTTTTTTAAAACAGTAACTACTTTTCAATGTTTGTCAAGTCTTGTCAAATGGTTAGAAAATATTTGTTGCTGAAGAGGAAGCCACTCACGAAATGACGCCGAGCCCCTGGAAGGTGGTGTCTGCGTAAGTCTCGTACGAGCAGTAAGCCTTGAACAGGTAGTCAGTCTGGGAAAGCTGGAACTTATCCTCATGTGCCACAACCACAACCTCGTATCTCTTGGTGTGCACCTAGGAAGAAGGTATACACATGTCTTGGATTTTTTAAGCATATTGGATGTGTAATTTATTGCTATCAAAAGAACAATGGTCTTTAGATTGAGGAAATGGAAATCATGATACATGTAACCAAAGACCCTGTACAATAAGATGATCAACTTACGGATTTCTCAATACAAATGCGTGTAATACATTGTGCAGTGCTGTCACCTTTTAACGGGAGTTGGAACTACGCTTTAGCCTCCAAATAAAAAATAATGTTTTTCTAGGTTTGACAGTTATGATAATATTTCTGCAATATTTATTTTTGGAATGGAGATAACTGCTAATATAGCAGAAAAGTCATGTTATATTATCATACAATTTTAGAAATTAAAATGGCTTCATTTAAATAACAGAAGAGCTGTGTACAGAAAGTACACAAATATGTGGGCACAGAACGGGAGGGGGGTGACTATATGTCGTCAAGCATAGCGACCACAAAGGAGATCGGGGCAAGACGTTGGTAACAACCATAACTTGGCAGACGTGTATTTTTATTCAAACTTTTATTATATAAAAACACAAACCAAGATAACCAAGATAAGGACACAAAAGCAATATTATAAAATTATAATATGTGAGCCTTCTCTCTCGGACCACTGCCATCAATGTCACTGAGGACTGGAGCGTTAGCAGTATATACTGATATCTTGAAAACAAGACACGTTCATTTTTATGACACAATTTATTTATAGTTGAATTTTAATAAATGATCTTGGCCACTGAAGAAATGATCACAGCCACTTAAAAAATGATAAAAGGGATCTTGAACACTGAAGAAGTGATTACAATCACTTTAAATGTTGTCTCAGCCACTACAAAAGTGATCTTAGCCACTGGAGAATTGATCACAACCACTTTAAAAAGTATCTAAACCACTACAAAAGGGATCTTGGTCACTGAAGACCATAGCCAAATTAAACGTTATCTCAGCCACTATAAAGGTGATCATGGCCACCAACAAACTGGTGTCAGCCACTGATAAGTTATCTAAGCCACCAACCACAAGGTGATCTTGGCCAATGAAGAAGAGATCACAGCGACTTTACAAATTATTTCAGCCACCACAAAGGTGATCTTGGCCACTGAAACTGGTGTCAGCCACGATCACCTTTGTAGTGGCTGAGATAACTTTTAAATTGGCTGGGGTCACTTCTTCAGTGGTCAAGATCACTTTTGTAGTGGTTTAGATACTTTTTAAAATGGCTGTGATCACTTTTTCACTGGCCGAGATAACTTTTTTCAAACAGACGGCGGCCATTTTGTATTTTGTCATTTTCCGTATTTTTTATATAATATTATTTTTTTTTTTATAAAACATAGCTTTAATTTTGCTTCATGTCGATTATTTCAATGCAGAGTTAAGTAAAATGCACAATATTGCATATTTAAAAAAACCCAGATGGCGGCCATTTTGTATTTTGTGTGAAATTTCAAAGCACACAAAACATTCAGGGGGGGGGAGGGGGTGCATGGTAGCCACAGTACGTAGCCCATCGTCTAAATGTTATCGTTTGCCCATATATAATTTTGTTTCATTTGATTATAACTTAATTTTTAGACATACTGCAGCCATTTTGGCTTTTAAAATGGTGTCCATTGTTGTATTTTTAAACTATTTCAATTTGACAAACATACATTATTACAAGACATATTAACCGAATGTTTGCCCTTTATATAGTCGAGTCCATCATAACAGACGTTTTCTGAGCTTTTTCGAGTCTATGGCGGCCATCTTGAATAATAAAAATTGCTCAAAGCCGACACCTCCACACCTCCCTAGATATCTTTATTTAGACCCCAAAGATAAATAATCAGTAGAGAAAAAACTATCAGCGAATTTTGGGTCACCACTCTTAGCTGCCGGACTAATTGGTTCAAATGAACGAATTTTCGGAAATATACCTGAACACATTCTACACAGGAGTCACAACAGAGATCAAATCATTACCATCATCAAAGACACTAAATCACGTGCAAGTTGTGAATGTTTCACGTTAATATTACTATGTCCCCATTTGGCTACACCATGTACTGCGAGAAAACTATGAACACCTTAAAACCAGTAACGGCAGGATAAATAGGTAGTAGTGGCTAAGATAAGTGGTCAAGAGCCCTTCTATAGTGGTTTAGATCATTTGTAAAGTGACTGATCACTTTTTCAATGGTCAACATCACTTTTGTAGTGGTTTAGATAATGTTTAAGTCTTCAGTGGCCAAGTTCACTTTGTGGTGGCTGACTGAGAACTTTTTAAAGTGGTTGTAATCACATCTTCAGTGGTCAAGATCACTTTAGTTGCTGAAATAACTTTTAAAGTGGCTATGATCACTTTTTAAAAATCGCACCATAGAGTAGAGTAATAACAAACATTTATACCAAATACAATTTACATAAGCGATAAGTCCTGCTTGTATTCACTAGAAACAAACGTTGGAAATAGTTTATATAGAGGGATAAAATACAAATTCAGTGATTTGTTGTATACAATCTATGTAAAAGCATTGATAGTAACTGTCAACTGATATCAAAGTTGTTGGTATATTAACTTGGTTCTTTTTTTGTGTCGATATATACAATTTTCCAAAGAGACGGCGGCCATTTTGCATTTTGTCATTTTTTGACTTTTTTTCATATAATACAAGTTTTTTTTATATAAACCATAACTAATTTGCTTATGTTCATTATTTCGATGCAGAGTCGAGTAAAATGCATAAAATGACATTTGTTTTTAAACAGATGGCGGCCATTTTGTTTTTGTCTTTCACAAAAATTGTGTGAAATTTCAAAGCCCACTTAACATCCAGGCTTATTTATAAGCATATTTGGATTGAAAAACCAAGGCCCAAATGTGGATACATGTAAAAAACGTTTGATGAACAGGTTTTTGTTGTTGTGGATTTCGCTGATTTTTTAAATTAAATTATGTTCAGTTTTACATGAAGCAATAATATTTATCTTCCTGCAATAATTTATATACCATAAGAAGCGGAATTCAATTACCGTTCATATGTTATATAGTTGCAGATTGGTTTACCAGAACAAAATTAAAATACATTCGAGTAACCCTACCTCCTTATTTAAAATTGCGCGACGTTGTTAAAACATATTTAGAGTACCTCTATATTAGTTGTCATCTATATTAGTCTATTTAGCTCAGCATTTCCAAGGGCTCCAAAAAAATAGTTTTGTTGAGATGTTGGGGGGGGGGGGGGTGCATGGTAGCCATAAGTCTAAACGTTATGTTTGCCCATATATATATAATTTTGTTTCATATAATTATAACTGAACTTTTAGCCATATGGCAGCCATTTTGGATTCCAAAATAGTCGCCATTATGGCATTTTCAAACTATGTAGATGTAAAACTGATTTATGTGAATAAAATTGGACAAACTTACATTGTTACAAGACATATTAACCAAGTGTGTGCCCTTCATAAAGTCGAGGCCATCATAACAGAGGAATTTTCAGAGCTTATTCGATTCAATGGCGGCCATCTTGAATTATTAAAATTGCTCGTGACACCTCCACACCACCCTAGATATTTTTATGTAGACCCCAAAGATAAATAATCAGCAGAGAAAAAAATTATCAGAGAATTTTGGGTCAGGCCAATATTGGGCATTCTGCTGCCGGACTAAATTAATTGTATTAGGTTTTGACGTGAAACAAAAGCCCCACACCTTGAATATTCAAATATTGCTTCTTAGACAGAAATGTATGCAATTTATTAGTGGCATAAAAATTACTTTTCATCGATCACATGCAGATCGCGACACTTTGAGACAAAGATATCTACTGATATATAATATTATGCAAGAAAATTCTCCTTCTCAATGGTAATAACAGTTTGTGGCGTGAATGATTTCAGCATTGAATGAGCTAATTCTGTGACAAAATCAGGAGTAACAGTAACATGCTTTATATCAAAAAAATATTTTTGTTCGGGTATATTCCGAATGATAAACATGATAAATGATCCGTGTCATTAGACTATAATATATAGTATTATTATTTTTTATAGTATATATATTATTTCCATTGCCCTTATCTTGGTTTTCTTTGCCCGTATCTACCCTTGCACCCATGTCACATGCCAGCAGATACGAGAAGATGAACCAATGATGGGGTAATGCTGGTCCAGCACTGCAAACCTTGGACCAGCATTACTCTATAATTGAGTCGACGTCTAGAGTTAGCTGGGCGTCACCTGTTGTTTGTAAACAATGAATATGCATCAACCCCTGAGGTACAAAAGGGAAGAAGACAATTAAAAAGTATTGATAACTAACCAACAAATTATTGGATAAAAAATAGAAGTAAACCTTCGGTAATACTTATGTATTGTTTTTAATAGGATCAATGTCATAATTACTCGTCGTAATATGGTAAAATCATACTTGATAGATGGCAAAAACATTAGTTCCAACTCCCAATACCGGGGGACAGCACTGAGAGCGATTTCACGTTTTGGGGAGAGTTGACCGTCTTATTGTACAGGGTCTTTGATGTAACCTTTCTCTGAACATATTTTTAACCTTCTTCCCAAACAAGGTTTTGTTTCGATTTGAAGTAGGCTAATCAGTAATCAGATGCGAGGTAGCTGCTCCTACACATGTTCCCGAGTCTTCATACATCATAATCTTAATCATTTCCGTAAGAGGATCGTCGTAGGCGTCAGAATCTAACGCCTACAAAGTCTTATCATATGTCCAATAAAAATACAAAGTAAACAGTAGCGGATCCAGGATCTGAAAAAAGGGGGGCGCCCATGGTTTTGGGGGCTTGCCCCCAAGATTTTTTTGTAAATTTCAGCCAATTTATGACTTTTTAAAGTATTTGCGCCTCCTAAACCCCCCTCCCCCCTGGATCCGCCACTGTTGACCAACAAAGACTGCTATACTGTACATCTATCAAAAGCCATTTAGTTGACTTTGATATCTACATGTAGTATTCGTGTTTTACAGTTTGCATAATGTTGAATTCATGTTTCTCCATACATCATGTGACAACACCGCATACTTTCATATAGTTCCATTAGACTCGACCACATCCTTACATCACTTACATCATGTTCAGAGTAACACGCTTAATACTTACATCTTGTTCCACCAGAATCACACCACATCGATCCTCTCCAAGCTTCAGCTGGATCTCATAGTCACCAACAGAACAAGTGCCCGCGGTTGTAACCTTGACACATAACATTCATATAGATGTTAACATAATGCGTCTGGTCTTACATATAATATATAACATATATATAACGTGCCTGTTCGTAACTGGACCTGAACAACCATATTCAATATCTTTCTGTAGCACAGCTTTTTCTTGATATCTCGTTTAGTTCAAATAAAATCAATAAGTTTTATTTGGAGTCATAATTAGCATGCACTACATAATTAAATTATACTAATTTTAGTATTATGTAAGGCTAGGTAAATAGAAAAATCTAGCACTTTTCGTAACCTTTATTTTCACTAAGCTTTCAATTTATCATGTCGTTATGTTCACCATTAGGCAGACTTAAATAATAGTCTACAAATATAGTGTTAGTCGGTATACCTTTAATAATTGGTTTTATTGTACAAGTTACGTAATAAGAGTGGTTGTGTTGGTCCTTACCTCGTGTCCATTACAAGCCATGTCCTGAAACATGCCATCAGTGTTGACCACGGCCTCTGTCATGTCCAGTGATGAGTGAGGGGTGTAACAGATGTCCATAGTCAACCCAGTGACAGAGCAGTGGACTTCAACTAAAAATACAGACACCATAGTCAAATCTATATAACAGTATATATAACAGTATAATTAGAAGAAGCCTCTAGAGCAGGGTGTAGCCCAAAGATGCTATTTTCTAATAATAGCATTGTTATGAGCTGATCATCCAGAACACATCCTCGTGTGTCTTCCCAACCCTGACACTCAAAAAATCCATAACTTAATCGATGTTTATTGTGGCCAGTACTATTAAGTTTATTTTGCCTAAGTTTGTGTCCTATTTAAATGAATAGGGGTGCTGTGTGTGGAAACTGTTCACATTTCTGTACACCAGTCCTACGTTTCAGGTCCTTAGGTTAAATACTTTTGTCTTTAACCAAGTGTTCACAAATGATAATATTCACGATTATATTTGTGATTAGGTCTATAAGAGCTACCAGTGTTTTGGTTGGAATAATGTTGGCCCAGCGTCGCAGACGGTGGCCCAACATTATTTCACAATTGGGCCGATGTATCCGGGTAGTGGCCTATCTGACCACGAGGGGTAAAAAGTTTCACCCCTATAGCAATGGCCGCAAAGTAACCTATGTATACAGAATGCTGGGTTGTTGGGCCATCGTAAAACCCGTTGGATCAATATTGAAGCAACATTAGTTAGCCGTCTAGTGTTTGCTGTAGACGCTGGTGTAGAAGAATCATGCGTTCGGTCAGTGTTGGAGTGGTGCTGAGCCACCGTCGTACACAATTGATCGGCATTTAACAAGCAATGAACCGCGACTCTGGCCCACCATTGAACAGAAATCGGGGGGGGGGGGGGGTAGGCCTACATCGTGTGTATTGTAAGAGACACGCGCAGCACGATTCACTGGACACTTATTGAATGGATGTTTGCCAGAACTGACGATGGTGGTGGAATGAATAAACGTTGAACGATATATATTTTAACTTCTCTCCTTCCTTTCCTTAATTATATCCTAGACATGTAGGATTCTTACCAATGAGGGGAAGACTAATATGCCTACAGTTATCTTAAAAAAGATAAAAAGCCGTTTTTTTTACTATAGCACTCACAGCCTAAAGCCGGGCCTCGGGAGTTCGGGAACTCTTTCTTGTTTTTAAATAACTTGACATTCAGCATCAAACTAATATCAATGAAGGGGGGGGGGGGGGGGAGTCATCGAAATTCTTTCATATTCTGGAGTAAAAAATGGCGAGAGAATACTATGGGGAACTATTAAGAATAATAGGGGGAATAATAAGTGGGGAGAAAATATTTTGAAAGTACCAACTGAATTTTATGCGGACCTATACAAAAAAGTCTATCGATTTTGACGCATGTAAAAATCTTCTTGATATAACTCAAAATAACCGAAGAAAAATTTGAATAATGTGAAGCTGATGCGTCTTTACAGGAAGTGGATATGTCATAAAATCTTTAAAACGTGAATGTAGTGCTGGTTACGATGGAATAACAAATGTTTATTCCTAGTCTTTAAATAAAAGAAGAATTTGTAAATGTAATAAATGAAATTAATGAGGAAGGTCAAATGTGCAATTCTCAAAGTATGGGAATAATAACTTTGCTGTATAAAAACAGCGATCGGAATGATTTAACAAACTGGAAACCTAATAAATGCTGATCATATATTGAAAAAATATTTGTGAATAAAATTAAACCTATATTGTAAAACAAAATACATTTGGATCAGAAGGCGTAGGCAGATCAGTGAGAAGTTAGAATTGCGCATGATATTACTTTTTACTGTGAAAATTATAAAAAACCGGGAGCAATTTTATTTATCGACCAATCAAGGCTTTTGATTGTGTCGTCATGACTGCTAGTATCAGAGTACGGGCTTGGTGAAAAATTTCAAAACTGGATATATATACTTTTCATGTGCTTGGAAGTACTATTTTTACTAACGGGTTTTTCAGTGAAACAATAAATATTGAAAGGGGAGTAAGACAGGACTCGACCCATATTTATATTTTACAATTTGAACCTCTAGCAAGCAAGGTGAGAGAAGACAAAAAATATTAGATTACAATTTGCGATAAAAATAAGATTAGAAATTGGGTAAGGAAAAATAACACTTTTTGCAAAAGATACGTTTAAGATACATTTACACACACACGAGCGTGCAAGCGTGCATCAGGTGCGGTCGTTAATTTTAATAAATCATATGGCCTCTAACAGAGATCTTAGGCCTTGAAAATTTATGTGACAAAAAAAAGTGGACTGAAGGGAAGATCGCAGCTCTTCGGGGTAAATCATAGCATGAGAATTAAAGATAGTTTTTTGGGATAAAAAAATGACAAAATTCAAAATACTTTATGGGAAACGTTTTTTAACATTATATGGACAAACTTATATAGTAAAATCAGTAGGTTTTACTACATTACTATACGCTTTTACCGTATTGCATGTACCTGATTATGTGATCACCTGATTATGTGATCACTAATTCAGAAAAGGCGATATGAGATTTTATATTGAATGGTAAACCTGATAATGTAAAGGAGATGTGTGTAGAGTGCCGAATATTAAAAACATGTGCCCGACGATTTTTAGCATAAGTGTTAACACCCGAAATTGGAAGCCCGACGATTGAAATTTTTAGCATAAGTGTTAACACCCGAAATTGGAAGCACCACCGCGATTTTTTCTGGATTTGAATATTAATAACAAAGCAGGTATAATAACATTTAACAGCCCATTAGTGAGCACTGTATCCCACATTTTTACAAATCATGCTTACAGATGTCGGAAGAATTTCCAATGGTCAGCGTAAACACAATTTCATGTTATTTTCAGCCTGTCACACAGAATGAAGATCTTCAAACATTCACGCAGATTTGAAGACGTACATCTTATTTTAGGAAATAGTTTATTTATCAAGGAGAAAAATGATGTAAACAAAAGGATGTGGTTAATCTAATCGAAGGCTCGATATCAGAATCTAAAAAAAAAATTGGGAAACCTTGTTATAATTGTAATATAAAAAAGGATATTGTATACAGTAAAGAACCCTTCATCCTTTTGTCTCAAAACAAATGGAGTTTCATTGGAAATGTATAAATAACTGATGACTGAAAAAAAATTGGTGAAAATGAATGAATCTAATGGGCTATACAAGTTATGTGAATGTGATTCTGAAGATTTAATGCATGTTTTATGTGATTATGAACCATTAAAGAGTTTTGGAAATGTGTCATTGACCTGATTAATCTAAATAATAATCTTATTAGAGATAAATGTGTTAAAAATGATTTTTGTTTAGATGTTCGAATGAATTTAATTATGAATAGAAACAAATTGTAAATTTCTATATTTTGAATGCCACGTGGATTGTATAAAAAATATAGGCAGATACAGAGAAGTCGTAGTGAAAACCACTGTACAGAGAGACAGGTTCTTAATATGACCACTCACCGTTAATTGTGTTACAGTCGGTACCCGAGCGGGTGGATGGACACAGGCAATCTCGTGAATTGGTATCGTCCTGAAAACAAACGCCATTGTTGTTTTCACAGCTTTCACAAGCACTGTTCACACCCGTGTGTAGAAGTAAACCTGCACAAATAAACAGACGTATTCCTTAACCTGGACAAACTAATATCAAAATACACCTGCGACGTTACGCTGCAGTTGAAAACCGCCGAGGAGAAAGAACGAAATTCGATAAATTCGTAGATCCGAATGTACGTGGCGCGCAGCGCCGAGGACAATCGGATCTACGAATCTACCGTGATCGAATTCTTCTACTCGAGTAGACAAAATAGGTACATGGGTTCCAAGATTTGATACAGAAAATCTCATTTTGCATAGCCTAGTAAAAACATTAGTAAAAACATAGTAAAAAAATTAGCCGTGCAGTATGATGGTAAGATTTTTATATTATGACCGACCTGGCCAGTATAAAAAAGTAGATTCGTAGATCCGAATCTACTGTTCTAACAATACACTGACGTCATTGGTGTATTTTAAAGAGTCCAATGTTATTATCCATACAAGCTAGACCAGGCAAAATATGCGGGTTTAAGCATGAAACTGCATGGCTGCTTTATGGTATTTAAAGTTTAAAGAAACAGTGTATTGCTATACAACCGTAGATCAAAATGAACTCTGCGCTTGAGGCTCCTACATTCAGTTTTGTTTCTTCCGACACAGGAGTGGCGTTATAAGTGACCCAGGACACTAAGTGCCAAAATATTTATATGTAAACCAAGAATAAGGTCATAATCATGAACGTCCTAAAACTATTTTACTATTTCAGTGAGGGGATGACTCAACACGTCTATACACCGTCGATTCTTACCTGGATCCCCGAAATGACTACCCTATCGCAAGACTCCCCAAAGTCCAAAAATCACAAGTTTACTCCTCGTGAAAATGGCCAAGTTTTCATAGGGCCTTGAAATTTTCGTTCTAATTCAAGGTACCGAGTTTTTTCGGTAGGTGGCGCGAGTAACTTATATCCATAGCTGGCTGTGGATATAAAATGACGGTCAGTGTTACCGGACCTATGGCGAAGCTAGGCGGCCTGGTGATGCCGGGTACGCAATGATAAGGTTAACAGGTGAACAGTGAAGCAGCATTGTCATGTACAGTGATACCCAGCATCACTGTCTGAGCAATGGTGGTCGAAATTTGACGAACCGTATTCTTAATTTATAAAGCAGTTGACTACCATGAGTTACACTGGATAATTAAACTCTAATGTACAGGCAGAGGCAGAGGAAGCTAAATTGGATTTGTCATTTAGAATTCTGCATCCGCTTTGCCACAAAATGAATTGCATTTCTATGACTTGTATTTCTTATGTTAAAACAAGTTTAATTACCGCCATCTTGTTTAACGACTTTCTTTTCACCCTAGTCTTATTCACACAAAAATTATCAAGCTGATACGATAAAACATACTGCAAGTACTACCATCACTCGTGAATAAATGGTATGTAGGCCTCCAGCTGTCAAAAATTCTCTCCATCAGATTTGTTGGGAGGAAATAAATAAAGACTGGCATCTGAACATACTTTGCATACTTCGCGATGCACGCCTGGTAATTCGCGATGCGCGCCTAGTAATCAGAATCGATCGACCTTTTCGTCCCCATAACTGATTATATATGTTCTGATAGTGTACGAGATATCGGCTATGTATCATGCAGACGCCATTTCCAGCTTCAGAAGACGATAACTATATTTTTTAAATATGCATCTTCTAAATTGAAATTTTTGAATAACAGCATTAACACAAACTATTATCCATTTTCAGCACTAAATAATTTGGCTGAAAATGGGCTTAAAACTGATTATATGTTGCCGTAGCAACACAAGGGTTATTAGTAGTAGAAATACCCCAGTAAGGGGTTGTTCCTCCAGTGAAAGCTATGTAGTCGTGCTCACACATACACCTGGGCGGTAAATAGATTAGTATGCCAGTAGACATACCACAGTAAGGGTTGTTTCTCCAGTGATGGCGATGTAGTCGTGATCACACATGATCATTCTCCAGTGATGGCGATGTAGTCATGATCACACAATAAGATTATTATGCTAGTAGACTTACCCAGTAAGAGTTTTTTCTCCAGTGATGGCGATGTAGTCATGGCGATGTAGTCATGGCGATGTAGTCATGATCACACCAACACCTAGGAGGTAATTAGATTAGTATGCTATCAGACGTATCGCAGTAAGGGGTTGTTGTTCCCGGGGGGAGGGGGTACTCGCCTTAAAAATGGGTAGGGGTGTGCCTCCGACATGCTCAAAACCTGACCCTGTCGCAATTCGCATCGCGGCTAAAAAGACACCCTGTCCCAATTTTGAAATTAACACCGAATTTAATTGATCTGTTTATGGTGTAATTACTACCAAAATATTTCATGTTTCTGTCTTTTTTAAGCCCCTTTAAATATTTGTTTATGATATTTTGAGGCTATAAGGCTGAAAAATGTGATGAAATTCGGCTGATAATGGCCTGAAAAATCAGCAAAATACATGCTAAGCGGGGGCCCTAGGTTAGTGGTTAGCACTGCTGCCTTTCACGCCAGAGTTTGGTGTTCGGTTCCCGGTATCAGCGGCTTAAAAGAAACAAAAAATGTTTCTTCCCCATCCACGTGTGAAAGTTAGTATTGTGGGGAGCGACCGTGACCTAGGGGTAGCGCGCTCGGCCTCAGACCGCCAGGGCTCGAATTTCGAATCCTGTGTCATCTCAATCATCTCAAAATCCTGAGGAGGTTCTCCTGGCCCAGTTTAGCCTATATGTGCACAAAAGGTGGCTTAAAGCCCATTTCATTAGGCTGAAAAATGTGATTTAATTCGGCTGATTGGTCTGAAAAATCAGCAACATTGGAAGCTCAAACAAGCACCCTGTCCCAATTCTGGAAGCTCAAAAAAGACCGTGCCAAAGCGGCACATCGCCAGTACCCCCCCCCCCCCCCAAGTATGGAGGTGCCCCCCCCCCCCGGGGTGGTTGTTCCTCCAGTGATGGCGATGTTGTTGTGATCACACAAACACCTGGTAACTAGAACTAAGTGTTTACCATGTAAAACACCCCAGAATGCTCCTCCTCGCACTTTTCTAAAAAAGTTATACTTTAAAAATAAAATTTTACTACATAATCAATAATTATGAGGCGGAGGTCAGCAGCTTTAGATGTTATTTTGACCCGAAAAGATTAAAGGCCGCAGTCTAGGAATTTATACTAGCATGCAGTACGTTGAATATTGAGTATCGGATAAGCAGCTTTAAAATAATCAGGGTGACTTTTCTAATTTGCGGAAATAAGAGTAAAGATGGACACCATGGCCTGCATATTTTCCCAAATTTTCTGAAAATTGATGCAGTCTAGAATTACCACTGCTATTCAGTATGTTGAATATTGAGTATATCGGATTAGCGGCTTTGAAGTTATCGGGGTGACAAGGTCCTATTTTGACGAAAAACGCTTAAAGAGGGCCGCCATGACCCGGATAACCTCCTTAACTTTCTGAAAAATCGATGCAATCTAGGAAATAATACTATGCAGTATGTTAAAGAGTATATCTGTATATCGGATAAGTGGCTTTAAAGTTACCAGGGAGACGAGGTCTTAATTTGACGAAGAAAGATTAAAGATGGGAAGTATTACTTTCATCCTGTATGTTGAACACAAGTGAAATCAGGGTGAGAAAGGTCCCAATTTGCCGAAAAAAGATAAAGATAGCCACCATGACCGAATATTTTCCACAACTTTCTGAAAAATTGATGCAGCCAGGAATTAATACTTGCATCCAGTATGTTGAACACAAGTGAATTGAAAAAGCGGTTTTGTAGATATCAGGGGGACAGGAGAAGGCAGCGGCCATGCGCGGCGGCAGGGGACGAAACCGTGGAAAAAACCCTCCGTGTTAGGGGAAGCCTTAATTATATTATGCTAGTAGACGTACCGCAATAATGGGTTGTTCCTTCGGTGATGGCGATGTAGTCGTGATCACACATAGGCCTACACCGAGGTAATTAGATTATTATGCTAGTAGACTTACCGCAGTAAGGGGTTGTTCCTCCGGTGATAGCGATGTACTCGTGATCACACATACACCGAGGTAATTAGATTATCATTCTAGTAGACTTACCGCAGTAAGAGTTGTTCCTCCGGTGATGGCGATGTAGTCGTGATCACACCTACACCGAGGTAATTAGATAATTATGCTAGTAGACTTACCGCAGAAAGGGGTTGTTCCTCCGGTGATGGCGATGTAGTCGTGATCACCTGGGAGGTAATTAGATTATTATGGTAGTAGACTTACCGCAGTAAGGAGGTTGTTCCTCCGGTGATGGCGATGTAGTCGTGATCACCTGGGAGGTAATTAGATTATTATGCTAGTGGACTTACCGCAGTAGGGGGTTGTTCCTCCGGTGATGGCGATGTAGTCGTGATCACCTGGGAGGTAATTAGATTATTATTCTAGTGGACTTACCGCAGTAAGGGGTTGTTCCTTCGGTGATGGCGATGTAGTCGTGATCACCTGGGAGGTAATTAGATTATTATGCTAGTGGACTTACCACAGTAGGGGGTTGTTCCTCCGGTGATGGCGATGTAGTCGTGATCACCTGGGAGGTAATTAGATTATTATTCTAGTGGACTTACCGCAGTAAGGGGTTGTTCCTTCGGTGATGGCGATGTAGTCGTGATCACCTGGGAGGTAATTAGATTATTATTCTAGTGGACTTACCGCAGTAGGGGGTTGTTCCTCCGGTGATGGCGATGTAGTCGTGATCACCTGGGAGGTAATTAGATTATTATGGTAGTAGACTTACCGCAGTAAGGAGGTTGTTCCTCCGGTTTTGGCGATGTAGTCGTGATCACCTGGGAGGTAATTAGATTATTATTCTAGTGGACTTACCGCAGTAGGGGGTTGTTCCTTCGGTGATGGCTACGTAGTCGTGATCACACATACACCTAGACATCCCTGTGTTACCCGCCTCATCCCGACATTCAGTGTTAGTAGTCGAGCAGTCCGCGTCTGTAGAACACAGGTCACCATACTCGTTGGCCGACGCTGGAAAACAGAAAAAACAGTCATTGTTGCAGGACTATTTTTTTTAAACTGATTGACAAGATTGAGAAGATCTCGCGAGATAAGAGATAACAATCTCTACAAATGGAATTCCAATATGGTCGGTGTTAAAAAATGCTGCATAAACAATTATAAGTATTTTACACAGCAAAAAAACAATCGATCCAGCCTAATTATAGGCTTAATCACTTAAATTGATCCAGCCTAATTATAGGCTTAACCTTTTCACTACCATACATGACGGAAATTTCCGTCGTCAATAGTCAATGAATATAACCATAGACACAAATTTTCGTCAAATATATACTACTTTTATGTATTTTTCGTCATTTGAAGCTGGAAATTGCGTTAGCAATTCCAGCTTCAAATGACGAAAAATAGAACTCGTACACCAGTATATCTGGATCCTGGCATGCACCCCGGCCTGGAAGTCAAAGGGTTGATCATTTAAATGTAAGTACTACTCAACCATTAAGAACAACAGGATACATTTTTCACCCACGTTGTAGCGCCCCCAGTCGTGACCTACAATTTCCATCAAAATTGGTGAAACATTTAATTCGAAAGAAATTTCGAATGCCAATATACTTGCAGATTTACATATAAATTCAATTTAACAATAGCCATAAGGAATTTAAGACTATCGTTGAAATACGTTTTTCCTATTTAGTTTGATAGATAAGTTTCGCCGAAATTCGATGATTATTGGCGACTGAAAGATATTTAATTAGATATTATTAATAATTCAAGCATTAAAACAATGAAACAAAGGCCAATTGCTGGGACAAGTTGCTTTCACAGCAGTTATGTTACTACTGCAAGTTGCTCATGTAGTGCTACTGTATATAAATTTCTCAAGTGTGTAGTACACTGTACCGCTACAGTATCACATTTTCTGTGCTTCACGTTTTTATTATTCATATGACTCTGATTGTATTAGCTAAAAGTAACTAAGTTTTTACCTATATATCACATTGCAATTAAATAGTATTTAATACAGGATATCGACTGGTCAACACCTATAAAACAATCCTTAACCTGGAGCGACTAATCGTAGAGGATTTAATTTCACATATCAAATCCCTAGTAAATGTCGGTGACTCAATTGTGGATCCCGCACAGAGAATGTAAATTATCACATATCTGATTAATTAAATCTCCTTACCTGCAGCCAAAGTCAGGATTACTAGATAGATCCAAGTGGCCATGATCCTGTAATAAACAAAGAGAAATTTGGTATTTATTCTAAGAATTAAACACTAGTTATGTTACAACAAGATGTTAGGTGAAACAAAAATAATAATAAAGAAAATGGGGTTCAAGAATATATGTAATAACCCTTTAAATCCCAAATTCCACAACCTTCTCCACCCCCTTCTCCAGGGCGAGATGTTTGAAGACAATAATTTTGAGACACCTTATTCAATATCCTTTCAATATCTGCTTGTTTGCACTCAAAATATTGCGACAGGAACAAAATTGGGTCATCAAACATATGCGGTGATTATAATTTACTAGAAGACATACAGGTATTTATTCCAAGAATTAAATACTAGTTTGTTGAAAGATGTATAACTAAAAAAAAAGTATGGGGTTCATTAATACATGTAACAACCCTTTAAATCCCAAATTACACGCCTTCTAAGCTACGTGTATATGAAAACCAGATATATAAACCCTCTCCACCCTCTTCCGGGGCGGAATTTTTTAGGACAAAAATTTTTAGACACCTTATTATTCATCTATTCTATACTATATCTCCTTGTCTGCACTCAAAATATCGGGGCTGGTAAAAATAACTGGTCATCAAACATATATACCCGCTGAATTTTAAGCACTAAATTTAATTTCCTGGGAGAATTTTTTTAACCCCAGTATTCTATTAAATAATTTATCCACTAATTTAATTTAACGTCCGGTGTAAGACCGGGAGAAATCACTGCCTATATTATTTTAAATATTTATCAACAACCCGGCGGTGTTAGAAACTTATTCAGGGATTGAAATAGGAGGAAAGGAAATCTGTATATACTTTTTTAGAACCGAATAATGCTGACAATTTTCATTGTGGAGGCTGCATGTAAAGTAAGAAAATTCGATGAGAAACAATTCGTGTCGTCTGTAACGCATTTAGGACAATATTGTTAATATTGTAATATTCCATATAATCATGGTAAATGAACAGGTTTCTTAAA
Organism: Flabesymbios commensalis; assembly: GCA_964017125.1. Lineage (NCBI taxonomy): Eukaryota > Metazoa > Annelida > Polychaeta > Terebellida > Flabelligeridae > Flabesymbios > Flabesymbios commensalis. The sequence continues at coordinate 6,960,844 of OZ024912.1, forward strand.
TTATCAAGCTGTTTGGTTTTAAATGGTCCAGCCTGTGTGGATCATGATTATGTTATGTAATGGAAAGGGCCAGGCTGGGGTGTGTGGTCAGGGCTGGCTCGGTGGTGGGCCAACGTTTTACACCGCGGGCCAGCATTGAGCCGCACTGGCGGGACACGTGTTTGTCTGACCGCACAGTCACCAACACCCGCACATATATCTTTTGTATCAGAGTGACTATTGAGCCATCTTTGGCTGGGCATTTTACTGAAATTTTAGTAATATGAGTAATATAATAAGAGTCATAGTCAACAGCGGCTCCGTGGTTTGTATGATATGTTATGCTATGCCGCCCCTCTAAAAACCCATTACATGGCTCAAGATTTAAAAATAATTAAAAAATTTTCAGGGTAGTCTCCGCGTGACAGACAATAGAAAGTGTGGAGCTTAGGACTGAAAATCACGATGGGTCAGCGATTATTGGCATAAGGTTAAATGTTAACGATCTGTCAAGTTAACTCTTTAAGTGCTTCATTACTACTTAACATTTTCCTTTTATTTGAAGTTGGCATTGCTCACGCAATTGCCAACTTCAAATTAAAGGAAAATACCTCCTCACTTAAAAATTAAACCTGCTAAATTTCACAATGGGGGCTTTACTCAAGATTTATACATGCATATTTGTTCAATTTCTGTCAAATTTTAGTTGTGGAAAAACAGTATGAATGCGCCCTAAAGCGTCGCCCGCCCGTTTAGCTTATCTATAATCGTAGCAACTGCAATTTTCATTTTCAAACACTCACTTTAATCCTAATAAAAATGGATTTGATCGGTTTATACTCGTGCTTACCGGTTTTAACAGTTGAACCTGATCATATTTTAAAAAATCGACGGATTCTACTTTGGGCGATGCTGTTGAACAATATAAATCATAGATCAACATCTGAGTCTGGCAAATAAAACTAAATTCATAATTCTTGTAGTGCTAGGTCCGTACATATACGGTTGCAAACAATTTTCATATCCCAATATAATGCCACTGGAATCGATACAATACTAAGCGGTATGCTCCTTTAATTACATTGTTAAAGTCTATATTTCTAAAATATAAATATTTTTCGTCATTTGGAGCTAGAAATCGCGTTAGCAATTCCAGCTTCAAATGAATGAAAAATAAAAAAAATTCATCAGATAAGAGTTCAATGTACGGCGAGATGCGCCGATCTCCGCACAAGTCATCACATAGAGCCTTCGCCTAAAGGCTCGGGCTTGATGTTTCGACTTGTGCAGAGATTACTCATAACGCCTTCCAAACGATGCCCTATGCATATAATCTCACCATACGTCTCGTAGTGGAAGCTAACAGCAGAGTACGAGAAATAATGTACGACCTACCTTTGCTATGTGTGTGAAGGAAACTGCTCGCAGATCTCAGACGACCGAGCCTTTTATACATTCTACCTACCATCATATCCCAGCAAACAAAATACATTGAGCCAATGCTGGTTTAATGCTGGGCCAGCGTCGTAGACTATGGAATAACCTTAAACCAGCATGTGGTCAACAAATAGTGTTAGTTGAGGTGTACACACATAAACATATTAGGCACTACAGGCAGTAATTAAGATTATAAGTTTAGATTTAACACAGTTGTGTACGATTACTCAATAATATCGAGTAATCAAATGCATTAGCAATATTTATATCAAATTATTGTGTATAGAAAGATAGTGTGGTTTGTTATATTTTAAAATCGACCTGGGAATGTATATGAAAAAAATATATAATCTGGACTTCGGCCTTTGAAGAATAACGTATTAGGTTCAATAGTTAATATATGGTTGCTAGATGGAATTGATGAACCAAGGTTTCCACGATGCTGATTCTGCAATACGTGGTGGGAAATAACATTTATGAAGAAACGATAATTTACTTTATCACCATGAATTGCGCATTTTACCGCATGCCTATTTGACGATAGACAATAAATATTAAATATTTATGATAATTATTATCAGGGGATTAAAGGGTGTTTTTTTTTGCATACAATATGTGGATTCATGTACACGATAACACTTTGACGCTTACAAAGCTGAAATGCTCTTGTATAAACCTTTTTTTTTTCAATTTGAAATCATCATAAATGGGTTTTTCATCTCTTTCTGCTTCATTTTAATACCTATGTTAAGGGTCTATAGCTATCATAGATATTTTTGTTCTTTCATTGCGGGGATCGGCTTTAGACGTCAGATTCTGACGTCTGCAGACGTCAGATTCTGACGTCTAAAGTCGATCCCCGCGCTGTAAGGGTTAACCGCCTGTCCCGATTATAGTCGTTTTTCAATGTGTTTATTAACACATTAAATACGAGCTTTTGAACATGTTTAAGATAAAACGTGACATCAATCAACAAGATTTTAAAATCGTTACCCTTTATTTTGTCAAATCGGAACAATCTTCGTGTTGTGGATCGTGGCAGCGAAACACCACTTCAAGTGGGAAAAAAGTCAAATTAAATAATCTGACGGTTGAAAGGTTATGGCCTGCATCTGGGAGCTTTAGAAAGACCATGCAAATATCCTATTCACGCAAAATGAAATAAAATGAAATTAATTGAGTTTTAGGCTACTTTTGTGTACATACAGCCTAAATTGGACCGGAGAACCTGAGATTAGGGAGATGACACTGCCCTCCAGACACAGGATTCGAAATTCAAACCCTGGAGGTCTGAGGCTGAGCACGCTACCTCGCGGTCATGGAGGCTCCCCACAATACGTTTTACGAGTGGATTGGGAAGAAACATTTTTGTTTCTTTCAAACCGCCGAGACCGGGAAACAAACCCCAGAAACGTTTCAACGTGTCGTGTTTGCTCACAGCTCTCAAACTTCTAGGAATCAAGCCCACAATTTTCTGTTTCTATTTTTTTCAACTTGAAGCTGGAATTGGAACCGCAATTTCTTGCTTCAAATGTAAACATCAGACAAAATAAAATAATATTATTTCCACATAAAAAAACGGATTCCAGGAAAAAGTATTTTCATTTCGGACTGCAGTGTAACCCATATAATATGAGAGATGATTTTTCTACATCCTATTTTCAGCCTATTCTGTGAAACGCAGTGACGTCACTCGGTGAAAACAAGGTTATATATCACCCCCTTCCCCATACTTCATTCTGTGAAACGCAGTGACGTCACTCGGTGAAAACTAGGTTATATAAGAACCCTTCCCCCATACTTCATTGTATTAGCCGGCTCGGTGAAAACAAAGGAGGTCGAGGTCATTGAGTTTAACAGAATATCTGATTCCGGTACTGAAAGGGTTGACAACTATTCCCAGGCTGGCACATGACTTTGAGGTGATGTTGTTTTAAAGTTGGTCCACTGTCTGCGGCACTGGCTCAGCACAAATTCAGCATTGTGTTTATTGGATCTGCCTTCGCTTTTTACATAAGTCAGTGATGACTTTAAATTGTATCAAGACCCAGCAAACACGAGGCATTGACCCAAAGTTGGTCTAATGTTGTGCGCGGTGGGCCAGCACTAGTCCAACATTGAGCCAACATTGGGTCATCCATCCGTTCGTGATAAACGTACATTTAGTATATTTAGGACCGGCCTACGGTCGGACGCCTATTAAGAGTTTGTGACATATTTAAGGGAAAGAAGGGTGCTGTGTGTGAATGCATTTGGTGAATGACAAGCGTTTGCGCAAAGTATACAGCAGACCCGGTGATGGATTAGTGTTGGGCCAGCATCGTAGATGATTGACCGGCATTGAACCAGCAATGAGCTGCGACGCTGGCCCAACATTGAATCGTAATGTGGTGGGTAGGCCTACATCCTCTGTACGAGGTACATCATAGGCAAGTATTGAATCAATGTTGGCCAGCACCAGCGATGGTGGTGGAAGTAATACATGTTGGAGATATATTTTAACTTGTCTCCTTGATTCTTTCCTTAATTATATCAGAGATTTTACCAATGCACAATCTCTGATTAAATCCTGAACATTTAGAATTCTGGCCCATGAGGAAGACCAATACACTATTATGTTTAGAAAATATTAAGCCGACTTTTTGTCTATAGCACTCAAACAGACTGAAGCCGCGCCTTGGAGTTCGGGAACTCCTGGTTGTTAATTATTTACAGTGATGTGTACTGATAAAAAAACACCGTCAAACTCCATAGATCTAGAACTATTGTCGATTATAGAACAATAAGATGTTTCAACAATAATAGTCGTGATTGAATGAAAAAAGCGACACAATCAGGCCAAAATCATCATTTTTATCTTGGCCCCTTGATATGTTCATAAGATGTTAAGACTTTAATTTAGTACGTTTTTTTTTAATTTTGTGCTGCCCATGTACCAGTTAAAAAAGAAATAAAGATGAGATTAAATTTCAGACATGCGTGTCCAATAAAAAGAAATACAGGGATAACTGATCAACGGGGTTTTTGGTATGCTTCTCAGCAGACACAATACGTTGACCCAATGTTGATTCAACGTTGGCGCAAAGTCGCAGACGGTGGTCAACGTCTTGTTTCTGCTGAGAATTGTTACGTCGCCACAGCAACCCAAAATTTAGAAGACTTATGCAATTTCTAGTCTATGGACATGTTGACATATTATGGAGATATAAGGGACCCGAACTAAAAATGATGACCTTCTGGGTTGACAGAGTCGCTCTAAATTATTATGAAAAGTAAGTCAGAGAAAAACAACAAACGATTTTTAAAATTTAAAGGGTATGGTGTTTCAATGTTATGATATGACACTGTATTGTGTTAAGATATGGAAGGCCTACCCTATGTTTATGTGGGGATTATTTTAGCATGAATTTATGTTATCTGTTAGCTGGCTTTATAGCTATATCTTTCTGCTTCATTTGATTTTAATACATATGGTAAGGGTCTGCGACCATCATAGCTATTTTTAATACTTCATGGCTTTAAAATCGACTTAATGTGAAAATATTGTTAATATGAGCGGGGGCCCGCCCTGCTGCAGTTAAGTGGTTAAGCTGCCTGCCTCCAGGGTTTACGGGTTCGTTCCCAGCTTTCAAAGAGACAAAACGTTTCCTCTCTGCTAACTCATGGAGATTAATATTGTATTGTGGGGAGCCTCAGTGAATAGGAGATAGCGTGTTCGTTCTGAGACCGCTAGGGCTTGAATTGTCATGAGTCATGTGTCTGGAGGGCAGTGTCATCTCATTCATCTCACCACCCTCGAGATGTTCCCTCGGTCCCGTTTAGTGTATATGTGCACAGAGGTGTCCTGAAACCTCATTCATTCATTCATTCATTCATTCATTCATTCATTCATTCATTCATTCATTCATTCATTCATTCATTCATTCATTCATTCATTCATTCATTCATTCATTTGATCGTTTGTTCGATCGTTCATTCATTCATTCATTCATTCACTCAGTCCATATATTGCATAATATTATCGCAAATTGTCATTATAAGGATATAGTTTTATATTTCAAAAAGAATATATGTAATGACAGCATATAGAATACATACTGCTGGGTCTTAACAGTGCTATTACCGTATGTAAGATTATATCATTGTTTTGTCAGGAGGTGTCATTATGTTTTTATTTTGGGATATAGTAAACTGGAGACCCGGTATCGGACCGCCTCACAAAGCGGACCACCCCGAAATACGGACCACTTTTAGCCAGTCCCAAATGTTTCCCCATTCACATAATGTAGGCCTATTATCAGATTCCGAAAGCGGACCGACCCGCGATTCGAGACACGGACCACCCTTTTTCAGTCCCAAATCATAAAAGGACCCAAAAGAAGGACCACCCCCAAGAGCAAAAAAAATCATTTACACTTTCACAGTCTAATGGGAGAGACATATGCATCGACCAAGGGACCGACTGCGGCTGTATTTATCAATGAGCTGTAGCTGGATCCACTGATGCGACAAGGTGTGTCTGCATCTACTAATATGACCAGCTGTGACTGGATCCACTAGTGGGACTAGCACTGCAGGATCCACTAAGGGACCAGCATTGGCATAATTCATTAAGTGGACCAGCCCTGGTTGGATCTAATAGAGGGACCAGCTCTGATTGAATCCATCAAGGGGACCAGTTGGCTGGATCCACTAAGAGGACCAGAGCTTGCTGGATCCACAAAAGTGGCCAGCCCCGGCTAAATCCACTAAGCTCAGACTGGATGACGTAAAGGATTAGCGCTGATTAAAAATACACCCGTGACGTCAGTCTATTGTTAAAACAGTAGATTCGGATCTACAAATCTACCGTTATTTTGTACTGGTCAGGTCGGGTACAATATACGGGCTTAACCATGAAACTGCATGTCTAATGTCAGTATGGCTTACCCATACTGACAATAAATTTGTGGGTTTCAAAAGCAAATCTTGGAACATCGCAACATATTCTGTGTATTTTAAGTCGAAGAAAGCAGTCAATTACAATAGATTTGTAGATCCAAATAATACTCGGCGTCTTTGCGTTCAGCTGTTTTTTTTTAACTTTTTTTCCAGATTTTATTTATACATTCACAGTACATACTTTGGCCTCGATTATGACACATGATCACGCTAAGGATTTGTGCGCCTCTGAGATCGGTGCGCTGAGGCTATAGGCGCCACAGAAGTTTTATTGATTGATTAATTTCTATTGATACAATATAAAGTACAGAACAAAAGAAAACAAGACAATACGTAAGGGGCCTGCAAAGTTAAAGCAATTCCAGAAATCCCCCCAAAAAATTGGTAAGAGCTCACAACAAGCCACCAACCCGCCTATCCAATTTTTTTTTGGAAACCAATCTCCGACATGGACAGAAAACTTAGTATATGTAGTGGCGGGAGACGAGTAAAGTGCAGTTTCGGGACAGTATTTTGACTGTATTTAATACCCAAAAATAAATAATCATCAAAGATTTTTTTGGTTTTCCAATTTTCTATTTTCTATTCAAAATGGCCATCGAACCACTCACCTACTTCCAAATTTTTTTTGGATGTTTGGAATTTTTTTTACCTTTGCAACATCCCTAAGACATGATAAAAAACGAGCAAAAACAAAAATATGCTACATCTATGTTAAGTGTTTTTACGTGGTTAATATCTGGTTAGTTAATATTAATTGAAAAAAAAGTAATATTTGCCTATAATATGAAAGTTCAAAATCGATATTTTTTCGTCATCTGATCACCCAACAAACAAGAGAAACAAGGCCAATGCCGATTCAATGCCGCAGGCCCGGCACCAAATCATCACTAGTCCAATGCGTCGAGTCGAGTTTGTGGGCAATATCTGACCCCCGTGCTGAAAGGGTTTGTGGGCAATATCTGCCCCCCGTACTGAAAGGGTTTGTGGGCAATATCTGACACCCGTACTGAAAGGGTTTGTAGGCAATATCTGACCCCCGTACTGAAAGGGTTTGTGGGCAATATATGACCCCCGTACTAAAAGGGTTTGTGGGCAATATCTGACACCCGTAATGAGAGGGTTTGTAGGCAATATCTGACCCCCGTACTGAAAGGGTTTGTAAGCAATATCTGACCCCCGTACTGAAAGGGTTTGTAGACAATATCTGAGCTTCGTACTGAAAGGGTTTGTAGGCAATATCTGACCCCCGTACTGAAAGGGTTTGTGGGCAATATCTGACACCCGTTATGAGAGGGTTTGTGGGCAATATCTGACCCCCGTACTGAGAGGGTGTGTAGGCAATATCTGACACCGTACTGAAAGGGTTTGTAGGCAATATCTGACCTTCGTACTGAAAGAGTTTGTAGGCAATATCTGACCCCCGTACTGAAAGGGTTTGTGGGCAATATCTGACACCCGTTATGAGAGGGTTTGTGGGCAATATCTGACACCCGTACTGAGAGGGTTTGTAGACAATATCTGACCCCCGTACTGAAAGGGTTTGTGGGCAATATCTGACACCCGTTATGAGAGGGTTTGTGGGCAATATCTGACCCCCGTACTGAAAGGGTTTGTAGACAATATCTGAGCTTCGTACTGAAAGGGTTTGTGGGCAATATCTGACACCCGTACTGAAAGGGATTGTGGGCAATATCTGACCCCCGCACTGAGCGGGTTTCTGGGCAATATCTGACCCCGTACTGAGAGGGTGTGTAGGCAATATCTGACACCGTACTGAAAGGGTTTGTAGGCAATATGTGACCCCCGTACTGAAAGGGTTTGTAGGCGATATCTGACACCGTACTGAAAGGGTTTGTAGGCAATATGTGACCCCCGTACTGAAAGGGTTTGTGGGCAATATCTGACCTCCGTACTGAAAGGGTTTGTAGGCAATATGTGACCCCCGTACTGAAAGGGTTTGTAGGCAATATCTGACACCGTACTGAAAGGGTTTGTAGGCAATATGTGACCCCCGTACTGAAAGGGTTTGTAGGCAATATCTGACCCCCGTTCTGAGAGGTTTTGTGGGCAATATGTGACCCCCGTACTCTATCTCCCGCAAGCAAAATACGTTGTCATATTACATTAAATAAATCGGGCTTTAGCTCACTTTTTGCACATACAGGCTAAATTGGGCCAGGAGACTCTCCTATGAGGATGGTGAGATGACACTGCCCTCCAGACACAGGATTCGAAATTCAAACCCTGGATGTCTGAGGCCGAGCACGCTACCTCTCGGTCACGGAGGCGCCCCATAATACTGAGTTTTACGAGTGGATGGAGAAAAAACTTTTTTTTTCAGTTTCTTTCAAACTGCCGAGACCGGGAAACGAACCCCGAACTCGTGAAAAGCGAGAAAGGCAGCAGTACTGACCACTACCCCAGGGCCTCTGCCCATAAGCTGTCGTATGTGTTGTTTTACAGTTGGGCCACTGTCTACGGCGCCGATTATTCCAACAAACACAACACGTTGCCCTGTGCTGGTTTAACGTTGGTTCACCGTCTGCAACTCTGGCCCAACATTTACCTGCAAAAGTTTAATGTGTTTGTTGGGATATAACTAGCCGATTTCCAGCAAGTACAAGACGTTGATTCAATGTTTGCCGACTGTCAAGGACGTTGGCCCAACATTGAATCAACATTGGGTCAACGTCTTGTGTTTGCTGGGTTCAAATGGTTAGCCCTTGGGGGCCAGGAGATGACACAGACGTCGGCCAATTCGCGTAAAAATTGATAGTTTGGGAATTAATAACAGTACATATATTTGGTATATTGAATACCACGTAGATCGGAAAAGCGGTTTTGTAGATATCAGGGTGTCAAGTTCCTAATTTGACAAAAACTGAAGGATGGCAGCCATGTCAAATGTGTCAGTCTATGAATTAATACCAGTATTGAGTATGTTCCGAGAAAATCGAATAAGCGGTCTTATAGATATAAGGGTGACAATGTAGCAATTTGATGACTAAAGATAGGCGTCATGACAAAATATATTTTGAGAATTCTAAATTAATTATCACAATCTAGAAATAACTTTAGCATTCTGCATGTTGAACCTAAAGTTAATCTGGTGAACGATTTAATAGATGGTATTCCAAACAGTCCGAAAAATTGACACACTGGCCGAGTCTAGAACTAATACTAACTGATTCTGATAAACGCTTCTGTGGACATCAAGATGACAAGGTATGGCCATGGCGACGCAGGCGGACGAAATCGTACAACCACAAATTATTTCCCTGGTATGGGAGGATTTGATGAATTACTATATTTACTATATAATTATGACTTTCTTGTATTTAGTTGAATACGAAACAGAATCAAATCTGTCGGTCAATAAAAAAAAAGACGAACGGCTTTTGAGATTTGCTTTTATTTCTCAAGTGTCAACATTATAATAATGACTAATTTAGAACTCCGGAAATATGAGGAATTGTAGTGACGCAGTAGGTTCACGAACCAGCATAGTTATTGAATAAGTTTAAGCTTGTGGCATTTTTTTTTTTAGTGGATCTTCATACGACGTTTTTTTATAAGTTTGTATCTTTATCCATTCAGTGAATATTATACTAAATGAACAAAAGATCACTTCCATATAAGAGAAGACGGTGCTATTAGGTCTATCTTAACTCCTGCAAATTGTAACACCGACAAGAAAGACGAATCCTGATAGAACAGTCGAAACTCCGGTAGAAAAATCACAATGGTAGGTGGTTTGCTGTTTTCTCATGACACGATTGTCTGCGCCTTTCCTATACCATCCTGACCATCTATAAATTGTGATAATTCTAAAGACAGGCGGTTTTTTAAGTTAATAGATCATACCAACTGTAAGCCGTCTGATTATATGGTGCTGTTTTGTAGAATGACAAAACCATGTCAAATGGTCTTATATATACATACGTTACGAGGTTTTGTACTATTGATGTTATTGGGTTCTGTGTTCAAACTAGAAACCCAGCGGACACAAGACGTTGAATTTATGTTGGTTTAACGTTGATCATTAAACTAACATTGAATAAATCTTTCAAACATGAATTTACCATTCTCATCTTCATCCACTGCAAGTCGATAATTGCGACAGCAATTATCGACTTGCAGTGAATGGAGATGATTTGAAGTGGGTGACAAATGAAAAAAATGTTGTTATTATTAAAACAGTTCCTTGAAAATGTTTGTTCTAAAACCCCTTGTAGACAATTAATTCATTATTCACAGATGCAAAATGATGTTTTGATGCATGATGAGGGTTTAACCCTGACAGCCCGGGGATAGACTTTAGTCGTCAGAATCTGACGTCTGTGGACGACAGACTCTGACGACTAAAGTCAATACCCACACTGAAAGAGCAAACGTATTTATAATGGTCGTACACCCATAACATAGGTATTTGAATAAATCAGAAAGAAGTAACTAGGGCATTTATGTTGATTTCAAATTGAAAAAAAACCTTTGGACTCCAAGGTTTTCATGAAAAAATTCAGCGCCTTAACCTTTTAACCGCCAAATTATTCAATTTAGATTTTCACCCACTTCAAGTTGTGTCTCGCTGACGCGATCCACAACTTCAAGCGAGTGAAAATTATTAAGATTTGACAAAATGGCGGTCAATTCTTTTCAAATCTTGCTGGTTAATGTCACTTTTTATCTTTAACTTATTAAAAATGTGGTTCTTAATGTTCCAATAAAAATGAAAACTCGAATATATGCAGCATCGGCGGTTAAAGGGTTAAACGTCCTGTGTTTGCTGGGAAGGTTAGGCAATGTCTATTGATGTGTTTCATGTGCAGCCTGTACAGAATCACACTCAGATTGATTAAGGAGTGAGCTTGATCTGCATCGGCGGCCCACGAAACACAAGGGTTCTTGGTTAATATGCCACGTGATCCGCCATGCTGGTTTAGACTATACAGCATTTGACGTCATGACAGCTCTCCGGCTGCTGTACATTCTCGCCATCCTCGCTGGTTGATCTTCTTGGAAGTCAAGGAGAAAGAACGACATTTGATAGATCCGAATGTACAAGGCGCGCAGCGGCGAGTATATTCGAATCTACAAATCTATTGTAATTGAGGTCTTCTTGTACTTAAAATACACGAAATAGGTTAATCTCAAGATTTTATGTAGACAAAATTTAGAAAACAATTTATAGTCAGCATGGTAAAAAGTGAAACATTAGCCATGCAGTTATACAGTGGCATGGTAAAACCTGTATACTGGGTCCGACCTAAAATAACACTACATTCGTAGATCCGAATCTACTGTTTTAAAAATAGACTGACGTCACCGGTGTATTTTAACTCCCATTATTTGATGTTCCGTCTACGGCTTAGAATTGAGTAAATGCACAACATAATCAGTTGTCAATCCATCATAATATGCTGCAGTCACATGTTCAAAATACTGTCACTACTCTTGTCGGTGTGGTTTGAATGATCGAATAGAACGTCACATAATATAGGCAGTTTATCATAATGTTTCATCTTGTTTTCTTGTTGGATAGTCTCGTTTTTTTCTGATGATCTGGCCTGGCTCCACCGGCTAGTACGGTGTCTCCCCTGGGGCTTTATCAATGATTCATGATGACGTAACCATTGCGCCATGCCTGGTGTTTTCACGCTGCAGGAATCTATGCTCTTCCAGTTTACCTGCAAAACATATGGGCAGTATATAGTTAGGGTATGTTAGACAATAAAATTAAATGTAACTAGAAAAGGAGTTCCCGAACTCGAGGCCCGGGTTTAGTCTGTTTGAGTGCTATAGACAAACAATCAGTGTATTGGTCTTCCTTATGGGCCAGAATCTTGATGTACAGTATATAATTAACGGGACCCCTTGGGATGAGACATTTTCAATGTTGTCAATTTTGACAATTTAATTTATATGAAGCTATATAGCCTACTGATCTTAACTAAAAATACGAAAAAATAAAAAATAAAAATTTTAAAGCACCGAAAAAGAGTGAAATAGTTGTATTTCCGGGTCGTTTATTGCCATGTAAACAAAACAAGTCAGCAATATTCAGGACTTTACATTACATAATCCCACGTATCAGACGGTAAGATCAAAGCAGTCGCCGCTAATCGGTGTCTTATAGTCAGGACACGGGAGGACACACCTGCGGCACTGATTGTCTACCCAACGCTGGGCCGATGCCATTAGCATGTGGCCCAATGCTGTAAGAACATTCAATCGTCCTTCAAGTATATAAATAGTTTGTTTGGGTTACTTCTGGATTCATAGAAATGTTGATTAAAAATATTTGTAAAAATATGAAAATTCTGAAAAAAATAAAAACATGATCCGTGGGATACACTACTTCAGTACGAAGTTTAAAACATGTGGCATTCAACCAGTGCTGTTTCAATGTTGACCCACAGTCTTCGACGATGACCGGTCATTGAAACAGCATTGGCAGAATGCTTAAAATTGCGGTTTTTAAAGTATTTTTACATACCCTGATGACATCGCAAGGCTCTGACACAGTGACCACCATTTTTAAATGTAATAGTTCTAATACGATCAAAAGTTTACGTCTGTTAAAAATGGCCTAGTTTTCGTAGGCACTTGAAATATTCATCTCAAATTCATGGCATCCGAGTTTTTTTTGTAGGCAGCACGAGTGTCGTTTTTACACAGCTGGCTGTGGAAACAAAATTTTTACCGGCATCGAAATAAAACGAAATAAATGGTCAACGTGACTTTATTTTTTTCTGAATTTTTGCCTCATCTTTTATCAGTGAAATACATCCATGGTAGGCTACACATTTCTGAGTGATCAACGCAAAAATGTTAAGTGTATCGAGCTAACGAGAAAAAAATACCCATATTGTGACGAAAAGTACTCTACAACCATCTCTTCACCCCAAACATACCAGTAATGCAAAATAAGTTATAATTTAAGTCTTAATAATGATTAGAAAAAAATTATCAATGTAATCTCACAAATAAAAAGGCATGGCTGAAATTAAAACCCATCTCACCCTCCCAGATGGTGCATCCCTAATTGGGAGGGGCACATTTTTTTTTGGCTGATAGTTCTGGGTGCTGGTCACCTGTAGTGACATCCCGTGCATATATTTTTACATTATTATTATTATTATTATTATTTTGTAAGTGATATGTATTGTATGCATCAAGCCAAATAAATAAATAAAACAATTTCCTTTGGTCCGCATTTAAGGTGTCCGCATTTTTCCTATTTTTGTGGGAACCTTGGCCAAGAGGACATAATAATAATAAAATACCTGCAATCACTCAAATACTTCAAACAAAGTGACTCAAAATGAACACAAATTTGACACAACTGCTGACAATATACGCTATGCCAATACTCGTAGAAAAAAATGTACAAGGCCTATAATTATACTTTATATATACTGCGTTTTCGAAAAGGTACAGATGGTATACAAATGTTTTGTGTTTACTTAGACGGGGCATCTGTCTGGCACTTCGGGCTGTGACCGGCGGACCTCGTCAGCTATAGTCAGATTCACAACCAGGATTATTGAATTTCGCGGAGTCAATTCTCAACCAATTTACATTAAATTTTACACACACTATTTGCCATTCATGTCGTGACTACCCAGACAATTTAGCTAAGTTTTGATAAGTATTTTAGAAGTTAGACCATTTGACATGTAATAAAATTCTGAGACAAAGCTAATGGGTTCATAGAGAGCAACATTTTTATTTATTTACTACATGTAAAATGTTCTAACTTCTTAAATACTTATCAAAACTTCAGGGTAGTCACGACATGAATGTAAAATGGTGTGTGTAAAATTTCATGAAAATTGGTTGAAAATAATTGACTGAGAAATCGGCGAAATTTATTCACCATGGTTAATGTGAATCTGACTATTAGACTGGTGGAAATTGGAACAAAATATTGACCCAGAGTAGGAAGTCTGTCCATTTAGTTTTTTCACCATTTTTAACCATTTTCGGGTATGGGGAATCGAATGCGAAGTCGTGTCAAGCCGGATTTTTCCTCTAAAACGTTCTATCTCGCGATTTAAATTATGACGTCTAAATCATATAATTAATAGATTAAATCTCGTCCTATCACTATTAGTCTGGCAGAAATAGCACTGGACCTCATTTTGAGGTGTAACGTTTTTGTATTGTTGAATATTGATGGTGAGGATATATGTATTCAGAATTTGCCGGGAGACATCTTGTCATTCTTAACCACTTTGCGCTATGGGGTAAATTCAAGGTCAAAGTTCAATTTCAAGGTCAAATATGATTTTTCAACAAATAATGGTAGAAACAACTGTAATACCTCATTTTTGTGTAATTTTGACTGCAAAATTCATTTTTGGTACCAATTTTGTGATTTGGAGCCATCCTTAAAGACAGAAGGTCAATTTCAAGGTCAAAAGGTCGATTTTAAGGTCAAGTAAGCAAAAATATGATTTTCACCAAATAAAGCTAGAAACAAGTGTAATACCTCATTTTCGCATGATTTTGACAGCAAAATCCATTTCTGGAATTTGTTTGGTGATTTGACGTCAACCTCAAGGTCAGAAGGTCAATTTCAGGGTGAAATATATTTTAGCATATGTGACCCTCCATGCGTTACAAGTATTTAAGGTGTCATTTGAAATTTAAGTTTAATGATAACATAATTAAATTCAAAATATTATAATCTAATAGTACACAAAGTCATAAAGATTAAGAACAAAAAAGTTATTGAAACAGGAAAGACTGCAGATTATACATACATGGACAAGGCCACCAGGGGTCATCGAAGTATGGTACCCTTGACCCCTAGGGTGGTATGAGAGCGTGGCATATACACACTGTCAGTGGAAAGGAGTTCTGTTCAAAAATATTTCTTTTAAATAGATTATTGGGCCAGCACTTCCTATAAATCGATCGGGCCCAACCCAAGTACATATGGTGACATGGGTTGGTGTTGGGTTTCATAGGGGAGTTATCCAAAGGTCATGGGGCGGTCATCTCAAGGTCACAACAAGATCAAATCTGCGGAAAACGGTTGAAAATAGCTTTTTTTGTTGTTTTTGCTAACATTATGTTCACTTGAAATGTACACAATGTCTTAAAACATACCTAGATCCCAACACGGACACACACAAAAACACCCCTGAGAGGTTGCAGAGATAACATTTAGGGTTGGAGGGTTTTTTACTCGCCCCCCCCCCCCTTCAAATCACCCTTGTGTCAATACTGTCTCACATGGCACAATGTACAAAATAACACACTGATGTTATATTTTGACCAATAACCAAAACATTTATTACATCTGGTAAGGCTCAACCCAAGTATACATGGTGAAATAGGTTGGGATTTCACAGGGTTCTTACCCCAAGGTCATGACAAGGTCATCTCAAGGTTACAGCAAGGTCAAATCAGTTCAAAATGGGTGAAAATAGATTATTGGACCGAAACTTCCAATAGGTCGAAACACAACCCAAGTAGGCCTACGCAAGGTGAGTTGGGTTGGTGTTGAGTTTTATAAAAGAGTTATCATAAGGTCATGGTAAGGCCATCTCAAGGTCACAGGAAGGTCAAATTAGCTCAAAATGGTTGAAAAGAGCTTATTTTTGTTGTTTCTCCTAACATTATGTTCACTTAAAATGTATAAGATGGCTTGAAACATACCTAGAATAGTAGATCCCAACACGGACTTGTACCAAAACACCCCCGCGAGGTTATAATGGATAAGTCACCATTTCTATACAGATTATAGCATAATTTTCTAAATAATAAAAATAAATTAGCATCAGTGTCATAATACGTAGAAACATAGGTGGTCAGAATAATTTATCAACAATAATAAGCCTAGCTATCTTCACCAATAGTGGCCCAACATTGGCCCGACATTACCCATATGAATTGTAGATATCGTAGGCGGCCTAAGAGCTGCTGAAGATCAAACTATAGGCATTTTGTAGGCATTATCATATTTTCTGCTGGCATATTAGGCTTCATAGGCGTGCTGTATTACGGCCGCCGATAATCAAAATATCCATATAAAAAATAATGTATACTATTTTCACACTCCTAACAGCCGTGTCTATTATACGCAGCGATGATGAATTGTCCTCTTGTGGCCCAATCATATTTGTAACAAATTGTCAACCGTCATCAATAACAAACACCATGTTTTCAAATTTGGTCACAGCACAATTTTTTAATGTATCTTTCAATTGCAACATCTAGGCCTACTGGCAGGAAATGTCAGCTAAAATCCGGGTCCCTCCGGCTCAAATGACTTAATTAAATGGCAACAATCAATGCAAGATCCATCAAACCGAAAACAGTCCCCTTCATCGAAAAATCTGGACATTGTGGCAGTGACAGAAACAGGGTTAAAACAGAAACACATATCAAAAATCTAGAATAATTGGAGAGGTCTAAATATCGCAAAATCGTTGATTAGTACCGCCATTACCAAAATATACATTTTTAGCAATATCTCAATAATCAATCATGATATTATCACAAACAAGGTATCTAAACCCAGCTTTTAAATTTCAAGAAGAAAACTGTGTCATTTATAAATTTATAAAATTCAAAGCGATATTAATGACGTAATATATGTGTTTCTGTTTTTGCCATTAAAGTACATGCCATTAAATAAATGATGTTGCAATTTTGTCTCAGTTGCACCTTTTTTGAACATAGGATGACTGTAGGCCCAGCCTACTCTTAGTGAAATTAAAAGGTCAAAACTTTAGTTATAATATAATTAATGCTATATATTATATCATGCATGGTCAGCTCTTTAGTTAAGAAGAAATCTTTAATCAAATAGTTTTCTCCGATTAAGACCATTTTGTGGCCCAAAGATCGCATATTGAAACACCACACATATCCGCATACTATTTTGAGCCATACTTTACTCCTCGTTGTATTGGGGTACTGGGATAATTGCTAGTAGTAGTATATTTTGCCCCCATCCGGAGAGGGTCATTAGGGATCAGTTCCGTCTGTTGAATGCTGTGTACAGCCTTATACAGAAGCACTAGTCTACAGCAATCATCCAAGAGCAGCTGCAGCCTCCTCGTATCTGGCCATAATCTTCGGGCGGATTGCCAGTGGTGTTCCCTGGTTCCTCCGCTCAGCAGCGGAGCCAATGCAGCACCCGCATCAGTGCTGGCGCTGGTGTAGGCCGTGGAAGCCGTAAATAATCGCCAATAGCGTGTTTGATGACATTAGGTCTCTCACACGGGGAATGAATGGAGTTACCCTTCCTATGTTTCTCTGGGGATTATCCGACCCGAGAATAGCGGAGCTGTGCGAAATGCCAGCATTAAATTGAACAGCGAAACCCAAGTCTCCGGATGTCTGGGCATGTCTGGGGGTAGATCCCCTAGACATGCACAGAATCCCTTATCAGGCGAGCGGAGGAAAAAGCTTTCAATAACCTACCATGCCCTATCACCACAACCCTTACATCATCATCTGTACATCATTCATCTCATCAATTGACTACACCGTTTTTTTCATATTACAATGTCACTTGAAAGACCATTTGTGCCGAAAAGTGACGTAAAGCAATGATTTACTACTACTACCTCGTTGTATTATTGAATAATCCCTGTGGAAGGGATGTCAACATTCCGGGATATCTTCTCTCTAAAGGAATTCCACCATTTATGTTTACTGAGATACCTAGACATGAGTGGTTCTCCACTTATTTTTTTCCATAATATGTAATATGTATAGCATTTACAGCAATATATCTGCATTATCCATATTGTGAGTGGTCCGCACTTATTTATTACGAAACAGTGTGCATTATGACTAGCCCCAGGGGAAACAGGTTTCAGCCACAGATTGACCGCGTACAAAATCGTGGGACATTCCTTTGGACGGTCATAAAAAAGACTTCCGGTGAGATAATCAGGTCGAAAATAGATTCTTTTAGAACCAGCAACATTTGAGCTCAGAGGTTGCACAGTCATTAAAAAGGTACGGACATTTTTCGGACCTTGGGGTCGGGATCGCTCTCAGTCACCGCCATGTTGGATTTTTTGGGTAAAGCAAATACATCAATCCTCGAAGTCGGAGAGGACGACACGGGTACATTATAAAGACGTTTTTTTATATTTAAATAATGTTTACTGTACATACGGTCTTTTACCCAGTCATTATGCCTGCCGATCCATGTTACGTATTAATCTTAGTATTACATAGTTTGTATATATGTATTCTTATATATTTTCGCTAGACCGCATATTCATTACACAGAAAGGAACTTTAATTGATTTTAGATTTTTTTGCAGATACAAACTAGCGAATTCGAATGTAACAGATTTTGGGGCGACTTGAGCATAAATTCACTTTAACAAGGGACAATACAGGCCCTACTACTTTTTGGAATTTTCTTTATTAATACAATCACCACTATATGTCCGTCGAATTCAAATAATCATGAACAATCATGAACAATGACATGTCAAAGACGAAAATGTATTTATTTTATTTATTCGTTTATTTATTTGACTTTCCAGTTTAAAACATGCAACAAAATGGTAAAATATCATTTTTATGCATTGAGTAATTTTGTTCTACATGCTATCAACTTTGGTTGATGGGAACAGGCCTTCTGGCCATTGGTCAAAACATAACAATCACATTGTCAATTTGTCTATTTTCATTTATCAGGCAGGGGTGATATAGGACTAAGTGTGAGTTAATAAGGGTAAAACACCTCCAAAGCTTATATTACCCATGTAATCTCTCGGTGAGTATACGGCGGGTTTCAACGATTCATTCAATTATTTTGTATGTATTGCTAAAAAAATAATATCATATATTCACTTCTCCAATAGCTCAGAAGAGTTTGAAAATAGTTGCGAATAATGTAAAAACAAGGTCACGGCGGGCAAAATTCCCGATTATCGGTATTTATTTTTTAATATGCATAATATTTGTAAAACTGTGCCAGATAGCTAGACTATTACGATAAAACATACATGCAGTCTCAAAGAGGGATATCTCCTGAAAAATGTTACCTTGATCAAATTAAAAATGACCGACTTGCCATAGACATATCAAGTGAACAGAATTGGAGCAAAAACATAAAAAATCATCTATTTTTACTTATTATGAGCTTCTTTGACCTTACTGTGACCTTGAAATGACCTCAGAGCGACCATGGTAATACCCCTGTGAAGCCCAAGCTCAGCTCATGTCAACATCAATCAATCAATCAAATAAAACTTCTATAGCGCCTATATCCTCAGCGGACCGAGCTCAGAGGCGCACAAATCCTTAGCGTGATCATGTGTCATAATCGAGGCCAAAGCAGGTTCGTCAACAGGGAGCCGGGCTGCTGAGGGACTAGGGTGGAAAAGCCAGGTCAAATGGGTGAGATTTAAGTAATTTCCTGAATGTTAAGATTGTTTTGGCATTACGTATTGGCACAGGCAGGACGTTCTATAAGGCTGGACCAGATATAGAGAAAGCTCTTGACCCAGTCTCTTAGTCTTTATACGAGGAACAACAAATCTATTCGAATTAGTGGAGCGTAGATATTTTGAGCATTTCGGCCTAACAAGTAAATCAGCCAGATATGCAGGTTGGTTTTCTTTTAGGGTTCGAAAAGTTATCGCACATATTTTAAAATGAATGCGAAACTTGACAGGAAGCCAATGTTATCGTTTTAGAATTGGAACGGAACGACTAAATCGTGGGGCGTTGGTTATCACTCTTGCAAGGCAGTTTTGAACGCGTTGCAATCTAGCGATATCCTTTTCTAGCATATTGTGAAAAAGTGAGTTACAATAATCTAACTTACTACTGACGAGTGCCACTGCAATTTGCTTGGCAAGATCTAAAGACAGACTTTTTCGAATTCGACGCAGGGCACGGATATGATAGAAGCATGCCCTACATGTTTGAGATATGTGTTTTCGGAAATTCAGGCTACTGTCGAA
This sequence comes from Flabesymbios commensalis, assembly GCA_964017125.1. NCBI lineage: Eukaryota > Metazoa > Annelida > Polychaeta > Terebellida > Flabelligeridae > Flabesymbios > Flabesymbios commensalis. The sequence continues at coordinate 6,981,159 of OZ024912.1, forward strand.
TAGTACACCAAGATTTTTAGCTGATGTAGATGGATTTGTTTCTTGACCTAGAAGTAAGCATGGGAAATTATTCAAGAATTTTTCTCGCTCAAGTTTGGTCCCAATAAGAAGAAATTCTGTCTTGCTAAGATTAAGCTTCAGCTTAGATCCTGTCATCCAGGCCGACACACCCATTAAACAATGTTGCAACTTCTCAAGAGATTCCTTAGCGTTTGAAACTGATAGAGACATGTAAATTTGAGTATCATCGGCATAAAGATGGTGGTTTATGTCAAAACTAGGGATAATAGCGCTGAGTGGTATAGTGTATAAATAAAAAGCACTGGTCCTAGCACAGAGCCCTGTGGAACTCCATATGAGAGTGTGACTTTATCTGAAAAAGTTTCTTTAATTTTTACGGGCTGGAGCTTATTTTGCAAATAAGAAGAAAACCAAATTTGAGCCTGGCCAGATATTCCATACCAATCAGAAAGTCTATCTGTTAATGTAGCATGGTCAATGGTGTCGAAAGCGGCCGACAAGTCAAGCAAGGTTAAAGCCGTAACTTCACCGTTGTCCATACTAATAATGATATCGTTATGTACTTTCAGTAGAGCCGATTCTGTAGAATGATGTTTCCTGTAGGCCGATTGTAATGGATTAGATAAATGGTTATTTTTTATATGAGCTTGCAGCCTATTGGCTACTATCTTTTCTAAGATTTTGGAAATGAAACTTAAGTTAGATACAGGCCTGTAATTTTTCAGCTCGTTTTTAGGAAGAGATGTTTTTTTCAGTAGTGGTCTTACATGAGCTTCTTTGAAATTTTGAGGAATACTTGGGCTGGCTGGGTTTAATCAAATGTATGTATTCACTGACTTATCAGTGAGTGCCACAGTAGGCCTACGTCACCCACTGATTTTTTCGTCGCAATTGTTCTTAATCAACACCAGGGGTCTCCTTTTTATTTTTTATGTCATTTTTATCTGGATGCGGCAGTACAGACAGTGGCTGTGAAAGCTCTCACCCCTGGTGGTGATTATTAGGTAGGAGGGGGGGGGGGGAGGGGGTGAATACCAGTGTCTGAAGTAGAGACACTGGTGACACGAGTGTAATTTATTAAAAGTAGGCCTCCTGGCTATTGGTCAAAACATAGCAATCACTTTGTTATTTTGCTATATCAAAAAGGGGTGATATAGGCCTAAGGATGAGTTGATACGGCTAAAACCCCTCGAAACCTTATATTACCCATGTAATCTCTTGGGGTGTCTATGGTATAGACACGGTGTCTAGGCGGGTGTCACCATCACCGACATTTGAAATGAACATAAGTGTAGCTAAAGCAGCGGAAACAAGCTATTTTCACGGTTGAGCTGATTTGACCTTGCTGTGACCTTCAGATACACTGGCCATGACCTTGTGGTAACTCCCCTATAAAGCCCGACCCCCACCCATGTCACCATGTGTACTTTGAATGGGATTCATTAGATTTATTTAGATATCGGTCAAACATAAAATCAGTGTGTTATATTTCGTCCCTTTCTGCCATATCAGACAGGGCTGAAACAAGGGTGATTTGATGGGGTAAAACCCTCCCAACCCTTTAATTACCTGTTACCTTTTAAGGCGTGTCTTGGTATTGGTCCGTGTTGGGGGTCTAGGTATGTTTCAATCCATCATAGACATCACAAGGGAACATACTTGTAGCAAAATCAACAAAACAAGCTATTTTCACTCGTTTTGAGCTGATTTGACCTTGCTGTGACCTTGAGATGACCTTACCATGACCTTGGGGTAGCACCCCTGTGAAATCCAACCCCAACTCATTCTAACATGTGTACTCGAGTTGAACTCCATCTGATGCAATTAATGTATACTGGCCATTGGTCGAAACATAACATCATTGTGTTATTTAGTCCATTTTTGCCATATCAGACAGGAGTGACACGAGGGTGATTTCACGGGGAGTAAAAAACCCTTCAACCCTTATATTATCCCTGTAACCTCTTGGGGTGTTTTGGCATATGTCCGTGTTTGGGTCCAAGAATGCTTCGAGCCATCATAGACATCTCAAGTGAACATAATTTTAGCAAAAAATAAAAAGAATGGTATTTTCAACCGTTTTGAGCTGATTTGACCTTGCTGTGACCTTGAGATGACCTTATCATGACCTTGTGGTGGCTCCCCCGTGAAGCTGATCACCAGCACATGCCACCATGTGTACATGGGTTGGGCACGAACCGCCTTATTAGAAGTGCTGGCCATCGGTTCAAATACAATGTCACCCCTTTCCTCACATCAATTCATGATATTTGCAAAAGTACACAAAATATACATTATGACGTCATATTTTATTCTTCAAAATAAACGAATTTCGCGGATTTTTTTCGCTTGACACGACTTCGCATTTGATTCGCCATACCCGAAAATGGTTAAAAATGTTGTGAAAACAAAATGGGCAGAGTTCCTACCGTGGGTCACTTTTTCTGAACGATATCTCAGATTTCCACTAGTCTATATAGTGTTTACTGGGCTTCTGATCATAGAACTTTCTGAACATGGGACCTTCTGAATATGGGACCTTCTGAATATTGGCAGTCACCGTACATTTCCCCTATACATGTTAGATATCAACAACATACATCTACCATCCTTTAGTCGGGCCATGGTAGGATAATAAAGCAAATATTTAGGGAGTGAACATATGTTTATAAATGATGCTTGTTTAACATACTTAGTAAAAAAAACAAATTGCCAAAAATTAGAAAACAATTTTAAACTGCACAATATCGTGACCACAGACCAGCTGCTTGTTGTTTTGGAATAACATTCTCAGTCGGGTCATTTTCTGCAACGAGAAAAGTCACCCAACCAGATCAAAGTCCCTGTATTCTCTTTGTATTTCACAAAATTAAAAAAAAAATCCCTGCAGAGAAAATACAAGCCCCCACCTAAACGTTATTTTTGTATATTTAGGTAATGAATATGAAATCAACAAACCTCATTGAAGTAAACGTTAATAATAAGCAATCTCCAATAAGACCCAGAGGGGACATAGGAAGAAAAAATAATAATGGCAATATCCCGTACGTACGCGATAATGATCCCGTACGTACGCAATCATTATCCCGTACGTACGCAATAATGATCCCGTACGTACGTAATCATTATCTCGTACGTACGCAATGTATCCCGTACGTACGCAATCATTATCCCGTACGTACGCAATAATGATCCCGTACGTACGCAATCATTATCACGTACGTACGCAATAATGATCCCGTACGTACGCAATCATTATCCCGTACGTACGCAATCATTATCCCGTACGTACGCAATCATTATCCCGTACGTACGCAATCATGATTTCGTACGTACGCAATCATTATCTCGTACGTACGCAATCATTATTCCGTACGTACGCAATCATTTTCCCGTACGTATACGCAATGATAAAATACGGCCGGGCGACTCTACGTTTCCCGCACCAACCCCCCCCCCCCCAAAAAAAAAAAAATCCGCTTACACCGGCCGGTGTAATAGTTTCAGATTAACCCTCTGTTCAGGTTACCCCCGGGGGTAATCTGAAACTAGTTTCAAGTTACCCCCTCTAGTTCAAATTACCCCCTCAATTTTACCGGCTAACTTTCAATGATAACAATAAATTATATTTCATATTTTCATCACATGGCATTGGGACATTTATTACAGACACTTCAATCTTTATAAGTATAACTCTTTTATCTCGCGGGCAACTAACAAAAAAATATATGATAACAAGAGCATAAAACCCTTTAACTTCTACTAGCGAGAAAAATTGTTAGCGCGAGGGCTGGAAACACTTTAATCTTTATATAACCCTTTGACTCCTATGGAAACTAACCTAAAAAATTGTTTGTGCGAAGTTTTGAAACACCACCTTGCCCCATCAGGTCTGACAGTCAGACAACCGGTAGCAGACAACTGGATGGATGAAGATGTGAAACACTTAAATCTCCGTGTAAAAATTTGATTTCTATGGCAACTAGCTTAAAAAACTTATTAGCACGATGTCTGGAAACCAGTATGTTGTGACTTGAAATTTGTGCTGCAAGATATGTGACAGACAGTATCTGTTAGCATAGGCCTAATACATGTTTTCAACTTCTGTAGCGCACTTCTGTATAGGATAAAGCCCGAGGCCTTTTTCACAGCTAATAATGTAGAGCTCGGAGAATTTTAACTGACTTAAAACACATCTGACCATAATGAAGATCCCTCATAACTCGGCCACACCTGACTTATTATAATACCATATGTCTACCATGATAATTGGTCTGTACTTGGTAAACAACATCTCTCCATTCCCGGCTTAGAATGTAGTGGTCGGACAAAGAAAATAATGTAGGGGCGTGTTTTAATTATGGCAAGCCGTGTGTGACATAAATCCCACATCTTACGAGTACCCGATGATGAAACTCTGGCCATAAACCCAGCTCACCACATTACACGTTTACTAAACTGTATACAGCTGATATCAAATTACACTCGATCTACTTTAAGTAGTATGTCTACGATTGACCATATATATACATCTATGCCTGAACTATATGTCTGTTCGGGCGTTATACCATGCTTATCAAGTGACCACGATATTATTTATACTGTTTTCAAACATCCCAATAAATCTAAGTAATTTCCATACTTGATTTTAAAACATTCGTCATCATGGAATATAACAAAGATTTAACATGTTTAATGGACTTATTTAAAATTGTATACATAAATTTACACTACAGCTTGATCGCCTGGTATCAAAGGGTTCCTAGTTATTATATGCATTATCGGGCTATGCTATGTACTTCGAGCAGATGCAGGTGCGACACCAGGTGCAACAAAGCACAAAACATTACGCTGTGGAGCAAAAATAGAGCTTCGAAAATGTGATATGGCTTCTTCACACCCATCTCTGTGATGAGGGCGGGGGCCCTAGGGTAGTGGTTAGCACCGCTGCCTTTCACGCCAGAGTTCGGGGTTCGGTTCCCGGTCTCGGCGGTTTCAAAGAAACAAAAATGTTTCTTCCCCATCCACGTGTGAAAGTCAGTATTGTGGGGAGCCTCTGTGACCGAGAGGTAGCGTGCTCGGCCTCAGACCGCCAGGGCTCGAATTTCGAATCCTGTGTCTGGAGGACATTGTCATCTCATTCATCTCACCATCCTCAGGAGGTTCTCCTGGCCCAGTTTAGCCTATATGTGCACATATGTGCCTAACGCCCGATTCATTTCATTTTCTCTGTGATGAAACATAATGAAAGCGAGCAAGAAATTATTTTAGCAAAAAGTGATAAGTTTTCTTCACACCGTTCTCTGTGAATAAGCCTTAAGTGTTGTATTGCATTAACCTTTTCGGACCTACAGTCACAAGGACAGGAAAGTATGTGAATAAATATTACTGGGAATACACTTCACAGCAAATAAACTGCTGCAGTTACTTATTCAGCCAATGATTTGCAAATGTTTGGCCAACGTATGAGTAATTCGGCAACCACCAAACAATTTGAAACAAACTCTCGTGTTTTCACGCGGACGTTGAGAGAAACTACGAGATGTTTTAGCCAATCACGTTATTTATGCAGTGATTGACACGTGATTGGACGGGACAATTGGGAAACTACCACTCAAATCCTATAGTTGATAATTCTGACGTCACAGTAGATTAATATTCATGAACCTCCTCCCTAGAGCGTAACAGGGGCATCACATGACCCGATATATCTGCCCTACTATGAGTTAAAGGGACTGGCCCAGGCTAAAATCATAAAAAAATCGGTGATTTTATTTCGGGTTATTAATATAACCATATGATGTAAACATGTACATAGACTAGAACTGCAAATTTTTATATTTTTTGTGCTGCGCATTCATCAGTTAGACTAGATATAGAGACGCAATTCCCGCATTTCCTATTTTTGACATGGTTGTCAATAATTAGAAATCAGGAATTTCGTCTCTATATCTAGCCTAACTGGTGAATGCGCAGCACAAAAATTATAAAAATTTGCAGTTCTAGTCTATGGACATGTTTACATCATATGGTCATATTAAGAAGCCAAAATAAAATCACCGATTTTTTAATGATTTTAGCCTGGGCCAGTCCCTTTAATATTAGGCCAACGTTGCCAACATTTGAAAAAAACATCGAGCCAGTCAGCGTTGTACCACAGTGTACTGCTTGTTGAAACTGGCCTATATATCAGAGAAGAGTCACCAGTTTATAATATCATCATATGGACCCAATTATCATTGAACTCCGGACTCTAACCAATCAGACGCGTCATTCAGTCACGTTACCTACTGAGGAAATGTGGGGTGGGCGTGGTTTGGAGTAGAAACGAATACCAGTGTAAAGTCAGAAAAAATACCCGCCCCCAGATTATACCCGGGTAGATTGTGAGCGCCCCAGAATCTACGCCGGGATAGATCCTGAACTATACCCCCGGGGTAGATTATGGTGGCTCCCAGAATCTACCCCTCCCTCCCAGGATCTACCCCCCTTTTATTGTGATCATGTGAAGTGTATTCGGCTCCCAGAATCTACCCCTCCCTCCCAGAATATACCCCCTTTTTCAACAACTATATGCGACCCTCCCAGAATCTACCCCTCCCTCCCAGAATATACCCCCTTTCCAACAAATGTATGTGCGACCCTACCCAATATCCCCTTTTCAACAACTATAATATTATGCGACCCTCCCAGAATCTACCCCTCCCTCCCAGAATCTACCCCCCTTTTCAATCAATTTATGTGTGCGACAACAACTATATGCGACCCTCCCACCCCTCCCCCCAGAATATACCCGTTTTTCAACAACTGTATGCGACCTTCCCAGAATCTACCCCTCCCTCCCAGAATATAGGCCTACCCCCCTTTTCAACAAATGTATATGTGCGACCCTCCCAGAATCTACCCCTCCCTCCAAGAATATACCCCCCTTTTCAACAACTATATGCGACTCTCCCAGAATCTACCCCTCCCTCCCAGAATATACCCTTCTTTCCAGAATATATCCCCTTTTCAACAAATGTATGTGCGACCCTCGCAGAATCTACCCCCCTCCCAGAATATACCCCCCTTTTCAACAACTACATGCGACTCTCCCAGAATCTACCCCTCCCTCCCAGAATATACCCCCTTTTCAACAACTATAATATTATGCAACCCTCCCAGGATCTACTCCTTTTTCCCAGAATCCACCAACCTTTCCAACCAATTTATGTGTGCGACCCTCCCTGTCTGTGACGTTCACTGCCCCTGTCTGTTACGTCGTAGCTTATACCCATTGTCTCTGCAGGTTGGTTTAGATACCCCTCTCCATAACAATGGTAAAAATGCCGTTTACACAACGTTGTATAAATGCTGCAGGGCTAAACGGCGTCTAGACATTAGACGAACAATTACGCCTTCATTTGAACTACTACAAGCAAGAACAAATGATATTGAACTAGGAAACAAAACCCAGTAAATAAGAGTTGTTGACCCAATATTGTGTCAATGTTGAGCCATCGTCGCAGACAGTGGACCAACATTCAAACAACATTGTTTCAATTTATGTTGTTTGCTGGGAAAAACAGGAGATATCATGTATAATAATAATTATATCATGACCTAACAAACACGAGACGTTGAGCCAATACAGCATTACTTAATGTTGGCCCATGGCTTAGTGCACTGCCCCAACATTAAAACAACATTAGCTCAACATTTCGTGTTTGCTGGGGATCACCTTGTAAAAGTATTGTAGACATATCTTTATTATTTTAAATAATTGGACATTTTGAAATAATTTTAATTAATTAGTAATTATTCCTTTATATAATAGTCCAGTTGCCGTCCAGAGAACCTAGAAATTGTGAGAAGTGTAAGGTTTTTTGATTGATTCATGTCCCCAATGGGTTTATGAACAAATTCAGCTTTGTTGCCCAAACGGCAACTTTGGGCAACTTTTTAAATTAGCATAATTAACATAATTAGCATAATTAGCAATGGGGAGTAATGCCAAATGTTAATTTTAAACCTATGGACGTACACAAACATCCAATACCACATTTCAATATAATTCAGACATAAGGAATTCATTTCTGACATTAATGGTAATAAAGAGATCCGGGTCAAGGGTCATGATTATGATGCAAATCGAACTAAATTGACCATTAATATGAAATGGACAGTGCCCAGAACGCCCACGACTTAATCAGTGTAAAAGAGTAACGTTAGTCATGAATAAATTGCAATTTAATCTGAAGTTAGATTCACAGAATTGAGTGTATGCCTAAATATATACACATCTCTAGGAGTTTTCTTTTAGGGGAGGGGGGGGGGGGTAGGCCTAGTAGTTACGTTATATATTGATATAGATTATTAAATGTAAGTATTGTGTTAGCAAACACCTGAATGCCAATTATATTTTTCTTGTAGCTCATTATTTATAGGCTATGTAGACATAGGCCAATAATTGGTATACTTCACACATTAAAACAGTTGGGTTCTTTTGCTTCACTTTTACAAAAAAACCTTATATCTATGCAGCTGCTGTACCCGAGAACTCACCCTTGAATACCCCAAACCTGCTATAGTCTAATTTTGTCTAGGTAGGCCAAAAATAATTCTAGGGTAATTAGCCATATACCTATCGCTGAGTCATTCACAAGTCCGTATACAAACTAAGACCATCCCTAAATGTAATATGGGGGCCTATGTTGAAAAATAGGCTCTAACTGCATTCTGGCGCAATTTAGAGGTAAAAATTCTTTCAAAGGCAATTTTCATTAAATTTTTGGTCTAACCTGCAGCTATACACAGGCTACAGTAGGCCGACATACGTAAATAAACAGCGCATTATACTTGCTGGCAAAACAATGAGGTTCGTGTCATGGGCCACACAAATTAAAGGCTGATTGAGGTCCACATAATTATCACCACATAACAACGGCCCTGTCTCAATAAAAACAATGAAATAATCATTTTGCCCAAAAAAGTTATCCATACAATTAACACAGGCTACCTGGGTGTTATTGACAAGGTGTGAACAACACAGATATAAAAAAAACATTGAAACATACTCTAATATCCTAACACTGCATGTACGATAACCTTATATATACAAAAAATCTAACAGTTCATTGTTTTCTATCCCCCCGACTTCGGACTCGCCCTCCTCCTCTTCCTCCTCAACATGAATTTCCTCTGATTCTTTGCAACAATCAATGAACAATGAAATGAATGGGATTTTTAGGCCACCTTTGTACACATATAGGCTAAACTGGGCCAGGGAAACCTCCTGACAATGGTGAGATGATTGAAATGACGCTGCCCTCCAGACACAGGATTCTAAATTCGAGCCATGGCGGGCTGAGGCCGAGCACGATACCACTCGGTCGCAGAGGCTCTCCACAATATCTAAGACTGATGACACCAAGAAGCTCAGGAAGTAAATTTCATCACTTGCGAGCCTTCTGCAATCTGCCAGCCGAAGTTTGGGAACTCTTTAGCTACTTTTGATTTGTGACCCTTACGGAGCGAGAGCCTTCCGCATTTGGAGACGAGCGCGACGATTATGGAGATCCAGGTTGATATTCGTAGGGGGGGGGGGGGGGGGGGTGAGGCAGGGAATTCAGTGTAGGAGGATATTTGCGATGGATGTTGTACCGGTGCAGTTGACATATATTCTCTGAGTAAACTGATAAGAAAAAATGTCTGACCTATATCCATCAAGTCACTTTGTGTGACATCATGCTCCCCCAGTACCTCATCTAGCGCAGGAAACTTTGGGGGTTTTTTAATGCTGGGACCTTGCCCTTTCCACATGGGAAAGAAACCGTGTCGCACTGTGACAGACCTTGGCATTTCACTCTCAGCGCAATGACAGCATGGTGTTATTATCAAGCACTGATCTGACCCACTTCTCCATCAGCACAGGTGCCTCACCTTTTTCACCAAATTTCAACTTGTAGCTTACCAAGGTTATTTCAGCCTCATTGTGATGTACAAGACAGTTTTCTCTTCCCACCATGCTGATGTTGTGTCCATGACTGAAACTGCAGAGAAGTTGATTCAGTTGTTGGCTGTTGGCTGTGGTTTATGGCATCGCGATTTAGAAGTCAGTTGATATATATTGCAGCACCCTCACCAGCTCTTCTCTGACACTTATGATCTTTGGCACTTAATTCTTCATATGCCTATCGTGCAAAGATGATAAAGATAGTTGCACCTTGGTACTTTTCACCACTTGTGAGGCATGCCTTTCAAGTGTCTGCAATGTCTGCCACTATTCCTGACGTTCGCCATACATGTAATCAACAAAGTGCTTGATGTGATCAACGAGCAACACATTTGGTTTTAGGACAGTTTCGCTATCACTTGCCAAACGCTTCATCAGTACAGACCTGTCACCCTTTAGCAGATATCCAAATTAAATGAATCGGGCTTTAAGCCACTTCTGTGCACATACAGGCTAAATTGGGTCAGGAGAACCTCCTGAGGATGGTGAGATGACACTGCCTCCAGACACGGTATTCGAAATTCAAACCCTGGAGGTCTGAGGCCGAACACGCGACCTATCGGTCACGGAGGTCCCCCACAATACTGAGTTTAACAAGTGGATGGGGAAGAAACATTTTTGTTTTTTTTCAAACCTCCGAGAACGGGAAACGAACAACCGAACTCTAGCGTTAAAGGCAGCGGCGCTAACCACTACCCTAAAGCCGCCGCCCAGCAGATTTACAAATTCATCGACCAAAGAATGTTGTACAGGGGAAAGCTCGTACTGAAACAATGGAAGGAGTTGAATGTTTCGCTGCTGTCCAATGATGAGAAAACGTGCATACAAAGCCTCATACACAATTAAAAAAGTGACCTGTAACCTGTAACTAAAATAATCAATCTTGAAACCCTGAAACACTGGACAGACAGGACCACAATACAGCAAACTCTCGCAGTTGTTGTTTAAATATAAATTTGATAAAATTATACATGTTATATGGCATTGACCTTGACCTTTAGTCGTCACCCATTGTTTAAAAAATATGTAACAGTCGCCTATATTTCAACTTGACCGCGATATTCACCAGATACACCAGTGGTGCGGACTGGGACACTGTAACTAGAACGGTTTCTTAGAGCGGTCTTTATATATTGATTGTAAATAAGGCAAGCGTGACCTTTGATCTGTACGATCTGCAAAAATAGGTCAAGGTCACCCATGTTCGAATTTCAGCGAGATATTCGTCAGATACAAATGTGACCACTGCAGCTGAAACAGTTATTAATAAATCGATTAGCCAAGGCTAGTGATGAATGGACTGCACGACGGACGGACGGACAGACGAAAAAACTATTATCAGCGAGGCAGAGGATAAAGATAAGATCAGAAGTGATTTGTTTTGATCTGACCTAAACATAAATTTGATATTGGCCATTTTTTCTGCAGCCACAGGTTCAAAAGTAACATTTTACCTTGGAACATAATAAAGATTAAGCCGATTATGCTAATTATTTTAATTATGCTAATAAAACAAATTGCCCAAAGTTGCCACTTGGGCAACACACCTAAATTTGTCCAGTGACATCATAATAATATGAATCAGTCGAAACATCTTACACTTCTCATAATTTCCAGGTCCCCATTGAACATATAAGCGCAGCAACTGGACTATAAACTTATTGCCCTGCCGAAATCTCGGCTACACGTAGCCCAGACACCTTCTCAGCTGCACGTAGCCGAGACACATACGCGTAGCCGAGATCTCGGCTACGTGTAGCCGAGATCTCGGCTACGTGTAGCCGAGATACCTTATGCGTAGCCAAATCAAGGATATTAAACTAATTATGATTTTAGGCCTATCACATAAACTGATAAATGCGTACGTATCATATAATGATTGCGTACGTACGGGATAATGATTGCGTACGTACGGGATAATGATTGCGTACGTACGGGATAATGATTGCGTACGTACAAGATCATGATTGCGTACGTACGGGATCATTATTGCGTACGTACGGGATACATTGCGTACGTACGAGATCATGATAGCGTACGTACGGGATCATTATTGCGTACGTACGGGATTATTATCGTGTACGTACGGGATAATGATTGCGTACGTACGGGATCATTATTGCGTACGTACGGGATACATTGCGTACGTACGAGATCATGATAGCGTACGTACGGGATCATTATTGCGTACGTACGGGATCATTATCGCGTACGTACGGGATAATGATTGCGTACGTACGGAATCATTATTGCGTACGTACGGGATATTGCCATTATATTTTTTTCTTCCTATGTCCCCTCTGGGTCTTCGTACGATATCAACCTGGTCGCTGATATATATGGACCACCCTGCGGTGACTAATACTGTAAATCCACATGACTCACCACACCTATTAGCGACGAAACGAAAACTGCTAATCACATTTCTGAAAATATTAACAATTTAATCTATAATTTATATTGTAAATAATCTTACTGGCCATGGATAATAATTTATTGTATCAATTCAAGATTATGCCACCAGTTTGACTTAATCAATTTGGAAAAAATAAAAAGTGAATTTCTATACATTTACAGTAACCATTTTGCAGTCTGACTTGGCGAAATAGGTCTGTCAACAAGATCACGCCACCCGATACGGAGGGGATTTTTGTGACATGAAACTTTGACCCCATGTGTTAGTTTAATGTTGGTCCACCGTCTGCCACGGAGGGGATTTTTGTGACATGAAACATTGACCCCATGTGTTAGTTTAATGTTGGTCCACCGTCTGCCACGCCCAGAACATCCAATAACCACCAACATAACCAGTACAGGTGTGTGATATCATATCACTAAGCCCTGCACACACAGTGCAAGTGTAGAATATATGCAAGGTAAAAAAATGAAATTAATAACAAAACAAAATTCTGCATTTCTGTGACTAGATAAATTGTGGCAAAATTCACTTTGTTTTTCCTGTTAGCACACATGATTAGTATTATACTAACCACTCTAGTCATTGCCTTAGTTGATGCATGTAACTAAGTCATCACGAATTTTACATCTACATGTTCCTGTGCACACAAGCATGTTTTTGCGGAATACCCTTAAACAAGTTCCAAAGTTCCCAAGTCCCGGGAACTTCTAGTTCCAAATTTCTAGTTCCGGGGACTTCAAGTTCCGAAATTCCAAAATAAATGAAAAAATATATTAAAATACTATTTGCAAAAATCGTTTTTGTCGGGAAAACAGTATGGTACTCAATATTAGTTTTAGGTGCTGTAAACTAAAGTTAGTTTTTCACATATTTAAATTTTGTTTATAGGCGATCTTGGAAACATTTCACAATGTGAAATTAACTATATAGGGGCCTAGCCCTACAGGTATGAAATAAAATTTACAATAGAACCACAAATTTATTAGCCCCCCCCCCCTATACAAAATCTAAAATGAGGAGTATTACAATATGATATTTTCCCAGATATAGTATATTCGAGTTCGAGTGGTGGTGGCCGACGATAGAACAACATTTTTAAAGAATTACTCGTATTGGGTCTTTGTCGTTTTTGATGGCATATATTATTTAATATCCTGTAGAGCTTATGAGGTCTTTCCTCCACGCCCGACGCTGTTTGCATCGCCCACCCCCCCCCCCCCCGGCAATCAACAAGCATCTCAACCCGTGAGAAAATTATGACATGTGACAGTACTTATTAACAGTGAAAACAGTATCGATGATATTTTAAGGACCAGCCTTGAGACTACATGGATTCCTCCCCAACAAACACGACGCATTGACCCAATGCTGGTTTTATGCTCGACCACCGTCTGCAACGCTGGCCCAACGTAAAACCAGCATTAGGTCAAGGAGTGGTGTGAGTTGTCATTTGCGAGGTGTGATTTGTAGGCCTAGGCCCTATATATCATTATGTATTTTCTATGCATATATCGCGGCATGTTATAATTAGTTAGCTAGCGCCACCCTCCACAACGTGTTATAGTGGAGGGCGAGATCGTTCTAACTAGTTATAATAGTCTTTTAACTTGAAAAACAACTGGGCCTACTCAGATCAACTCTTCTGTGGATGACTGCCTAATACCAGCTGTAAATCTCCCATCAAACAGACATTGACCCGATCTTGGATTAATGCTGCTGTAAGGTCACAGACGTTGGGCAAACCTTACCTCAACTTTAGGTCAGCGTCGGGCCTACACATACAGGCCTAAATCGTCATTTGAACATAACAATGAGTGTGCGCGGTCTAGAAAACCACATTTAATTCCATTCGTGCGCGCAGCTTGGCAATCTATTATGCGTGGAAAGGCAAAAGTCAGTATCTAAAATGTTTGTTTGTTGAAATAGAAAAAAAAACTTTTTTTGTTAACTTTTATTTCGGAATTTCGAAACTTGAAGTTCCCGGAACTTGAAAATTGGGAACTTGAAGTTCCCGGAACTTGGGAACTTCGTAACTTGGGACCTTTGGAACATCGGAACTTGGGAACTTGCTTAAGGGTATCCGTGTTTTTGCGACACTTGCAGCGCATGGTGCCACAACCTTTCAAACACTGGCACGAAATTATCTCCATGCAAGCTTTTGGAACAGGGTCAATTGTCATCAAGATTGGTGAAAGCTTGCCATCAGTGATGCTCCATCCCAATGTATCTGCATGTGGAAGCTGTTTGACAATCCAGCCACGAACTCTGTACAAACTCGTCATGCCAAGGCTGAAGACATTGTATTTGTCCTCAAACGGCAGTCACGTGAGAATAAAATTCGGTGGACTAAATTTAATCAATCATGGACCCAAACAAATCATGTTAAAGTGCAGTTGGGTATACGCCTATCATACATGCACCAGCACATGACATTGGTACTTTGAATACGGTTGTCAGGCAATGTATGTACGTGGCAACATAGCTTGGGCAGGTGTATGTTGTCTTGACAGTTGCCCAAGCACTATATTATAAATTGATGCAACTGAAGTGGATGATACCTGAATATAGAGATAGATTGATATCTCATCTTGGTGGATTTCATATTTTATTGAACTTCCTCAAAGTCATTGGTCAGCATATGACAGGATGTGTATAGAAGACGCATGGGTTGAAAGTGGCATCCTTGGTCCCAACTGATGTGAGCAAGTGATGTCTGGCAAGCTTTACAAAAAAAGTGTTTGAACCCATAAACTCACATTTCAGGCCATCTGGCGGCTGCTTCATCCACATATGATAGACTATTTCAGAAAACATGATCCAACTTTTCAAGCAGAGACCCGCCATATCATAGACCAGGAAAATCATGATAACTTGGACGAACTGATCGAGATGCTGAGCACAGACCAGTTCCATGAAATGTTGACCAGTTTTATTCAGGAGAATGAGACAAATGCCAATTTTAGCTTCTGGTGGCAATACATGGAGTTGGTAGCAATACTGCTAAGATTCACTGGAGCTCAGCGAGATGGACTATGGGACTTGTATTTGTCTACATTCCGCTTCATGCTACCATACTTCATGAGGTATGATCACCCTAACCATGCCCTGTATACCTGGCAGACATGCGAGTCATTGCCCGAGTCTGTCTTGCAGGAATTCAGGGAAGGTAACTTTGTTGTCAAGAGAGGTGACTCCAAATTCAACCATGTGTCGCCAGACCAGAGTCAAGAATAGTTGAATGGGAAATCTGGTGGTGGCATAGTTTGCGTAACAAAGACACCTTCAGCTCTCAGTCACTGGGCCTTGTCGTACAATTTGAAGTCACACATCGCTGCTGAAACCAGGGCTATGTTTCACATGGAACACAGTGTCGGTAATAGAAAGCATAGTGATAGTGGGATAAGTAGGAAGAAGAAAGATATGATCACGAGGATGTTCTGCTTCATATCTTTCAGAGATTTAACCTGTTTTCATTTGGGAATCAGCAACCATGTCCTCCAGAATATCGCCACAAAGGATTTGGTAACCACCCGAATCCAAGATTCCCTACTGCAGGCAGAAAGCTACTGATGCGACAACAAGAATCACAACAAGCTGTTCAGCAGTTCTACGCTCCAATAGAACGGAACAGCCCTGCTACATTCAAGTCCCTTAATGAACTTCCCATGAAGAGCAGGGAAAAGGGGAAAGATGCCATCCCGAAGGCTGACAGGACAGTTTTACAACACTTAATAACTGCATATGGAGCCGGCCGTAGTGTTGACATGCAGATGGTGATGCAGCATGAGCTTCTACCAGTTCTTATTGCTCTTGCGGAAATGAATGGGCAGCTTCGCACTGGTGCCAAGTCAATTCTAGCTGACGTGTTTCTCAGTGGTATCAACTGTCCTGAATCTATTGCAGAAGGGTCATCCTGCTTAATAATCTATGGTAATGCTCTTATAATAGCAATAGGGAAGGCACAAGAGACCAAAACGTTTGGAGATCTTGCTGTTGTCTTCATGGGTGTTGTCATGCATTATGACAGAGCTTGTCAAGAAATACATGTTACATTCGACAGGAACTGGACAGATTCCATCAAGTCAGCTACAAGAGATAAACGTACTGGCAAAAGTCATCCAGCATGAAGGGTTATTGAAGATAGTGATGTCCCTCTTCACCGAGAGTCGAACAACTTTCTTCCGCCTTACTGAAAACAAGGTGAACCTTGCTCAGTTTCCTTTAAATAAATTGATTGAAGGGGCTCCTCCTGATAAACTGTTTGTTGATAGTGGAGGGTTTGAAGATAGAAAGGATGTTGGGTGTTCCCGACAAGATGTGGATGTGTCAGCTTTAAAAGCAACTCATGAGGAAGCAGACACTCGCATAATCTTACATGCAATAAATGCTGATGTGGACACACTGACTGTTTCGGTGAGAAACACTGACGTGCTGTTGCTGTTGTTATCATTGGATGATGGCAAGTACAGCAAAGAAACGAAGTATATTCCAATAAGAACCTTTGCTGGCCAAATGTTTTCAAGATCTCTCCCATCACTTCTCCCTTTCCATGCAATTACAATTGTGACTCTACCTCTTTCATCAGTGGTCACACCAGCAAGTCTGCATGGTCAGCATTTAAAGTTTACTACAAGTTGCTATTTGGTCTTGGAGAAGGACAACTTACTGATTAAAAGAGACAAGATGCTGAGAAGTTTGTATGCAGGCTGTACAACGTGAGCGATATTGTATGTACGACCAATGAGGCACGATTCCTGATTGGAAATCTAAGCAGTCCTGAATCATTACCACCAACTAGTGATTCCTTAGAACAACATATAAAGAAAACTCAGTTCCAAAGTATGGTGTGAAAATGTGGGAATGTTACAGCCCCACAGCTTCCACTTGCAGATACACTGGGACGGAGCATCACTGATGGCAAGCTTTCATCCATCTCGATGACAATTGACCCTGTTCCAAAATGCATGGATATAATTTCGTGCCAGTGTTTGGCACCATGCGCTGTAAGTGTCGCAAAAACATGCTTGTGTGCACAGGAACATGTACATGCAAAATTCGTGATGTAGTAACATGAATCGACAAAAGCAATGATTTAGAGTGCTTAGTATAATAATAATTATTAATAATAAATGCATTTGGCTTTTACTCTTTCAGTGCGGGGATCGACTTTGACGGCTAAAGTCGATCTCTGCACCTAAAGAGTAAAATAATTATAAAGGCCGTAGAACCATAACATAGGTAGGCTAGTAGGCAAATGAATCGAAAGAGCCAACTGAGACATTTATAAGTCTCTGATGATTTCAAATTGAAAAAACACACATTTTTTCTTTATTGTTCATTCAAAAATGTTTCATTGTTGTAAAGGCTAATATGTGACGTTTGTGGTTATAACGTTATAAAACCATCATAAACATGTGATTTTTTTTATGATTCTGTTTTGTCTAACATTTCAAAAAAGATTTCATAGATATATTTTAGACCCTACGAAATCAAGGTGTGTGACATCTTTATGCGATTTTCTGAAAATGGTTTAAATAAATGCAATACACGTTTAGAATTTCATATAATATAAAAATAAAAGCAGGTAACTGTACTGTAATTAATGTGTATAAAACACTTTATGACATGCGAGGGCTTACAACTGAACTTTAAACTATTTGGGTATGTTTGTAACACATTATTTTGATAAGTTTTCAGGATATTTTTACTCCCAGCAATAGCAGAAACTTGAAACGGAGTTGAGTATAATTCGTTTTGCATTCAATGATTCAGACAGGCCTGAGAAAATGTATAGTATACATACACATGATATAGTATGTTCGATCATGTGAAACATTTATATATATATATACAGAAAAAATAAAAAATATAAAAATTAAAACTAATGTGCTTCAATTATGTTGTCAAAATCTTGGGTTTATGTTCGGCTCAGTATACTCAAATTTACCTTAGGCAATGAATAATAAATAGTAAGCCTACCGATGCCATGTTGTATTAGGCCCTACAGATATTTGGCAGTTTCAATGTGGCATCTGCAAAAACATTCAGGCATTGCGCTAATTGTAGAGTAGGCTAGTAAATTAACCCTTGCATCACTGAGCTATTCAATTTCAATTTTCAATCACTTGAAGTTGTGTCTCGCTACCGCGATCCACAACCTCAATTGACTGAAAATTTATGTTATTTGTGAAATTTAAGTCCCAATGAAAATCACTGTTTCAATATTGAGAGCATATTTTATTTTCAATAACTGGTTATCAGGGGTGATACAGGAAACACAGATTGTCTACTGCAGTCGACATCAGAGCTCTAAGGGCTAATTGCCCACAGTTAAAGCAAATTATGTTTTCATCATCCGATATCAGACCACAGGCCAGTTGGTTAAAACTTGACCCGATGGCTTGTTGTTAACCCTTTAACCGCCCGTGCCGCATATATTCGGGTTTTCATTTTTTATTAGCACATTAAGATAAAATGTGACATCAATCAGCAAGATTTGAAAACAGTTGACCTCCATATTTTCGAATCTGAATAATTTTCACTCACCTGACGTTGTGGATCGCGCCAGCGAGACACAACTTAAAGTGTGTGGAAATTCAGATTGAATATTTTGGCGGTTAAAGGGTTGAACCAACATTGACATAACCTGATATCCAATGGTTAAATAGAAAACTGTGATCTGATGTGCGATATCATGTACAAGTCACGATTAAGGTAATTCAATACTGTGTCAAAGAGACAGTCATTTATTATTTGTATGAATTAAAAAAAAAAAAAAAAGAGGTTGTTGCCAAATTGTGCTTGATCTTAATTTCTGATGCAGCAGTAGAACACATCGGACATCGTTTTTCTATTACAATATATAAACAAAGCACAAGTTTGCATTTTATTTGCCGATTTGTGTGTGACAAATATGTCTATGCCTATGATATGAATAACAAAAATATATCAAAGGAAAAAACAATATATCGTAGCCTTGGGTAGGGCACATCTGAAAGAAAGACATAAAAACTATGTAAATGAAATGAACAGAGAAACAATATGCACCAACAAGGGTTTAATAAAGAATTATACGTCTCTGGGTCAACACTGACCCTACATTGGGCTAATGGCTGGTGTTTGCCGGAATAACACAATATAATGTGTTATTGATACCCACGGTATCACACGGTGTACGGTATCACACACCAGTCACGACTAGTCATCTGATCACTTAGTAAGGGGTCTTGTCAAGTCAAAAAAATCCGAGAAAAACTCAGATTAATCAGACCCCACTCACCCACCCCTCTATCCATTTTTTTGGGAAACATTTGGAAACATGAAAACAACACAAAGAAACACAAAAAACACAACATTTCCAAAAAAAATTATAATCCGAGTTGGGGCTTGACCCACCCACTTCCGAGTTTTTTCTCGGATTTTTGGATTTTTTTAACTTGACAAAACCCCTACCACTTTAACTCCCATTATATTCGTTTTTACACTTTTTATTAGCACTTTACATACGGCCTTTTAAATATGTTGCAGATAAAACGTGACACCAATCGGCAAGATTTATGAATCGTTGACCTTCAAGTCTGAATAATTTTCACCCACTTGAAGTTATGAATTGCGTCAGCGAGACACAACTTCAAGTGAGTGGAAATTAAAATGTGTTAATTTAACGGTTAACCCTTCAGGAGCTGAAATATTTTAATATATCCTTTATAGAAATTCGCTTTAAGCATGAAATAAATTTCTTAGTTAGCTTTTTTTTGCTTTATTCGAATACATATTGCATGTATAGGTCTACGGCCTTTAGAAATTGTGATGTGTTTCCGTACTGGGATTCACTTTTACCTTCAGATTCGGACATCAAAAATCGAGCCCCGCGCTGAAAGGGTCAACCCTTAAAGTTCTAATCACGAGTTATTTGTTTCGTCATTTAAAAAATAAAAAATGGAGGTAAAAGGAGCATTACATATATTGTCATATGTATTGTATCAAGTCTTACAAAAGTAAGCGATTATTAAACACTTAAATTCGATAACTCGTCGCTTTAAAGGTTAAAGGTCGGTACAGAGTGTATTAATTTATCTGTGGAAAAAGAGTAGCCTACTTTTCAATGTACAGCTAAATGCTGTAGAAAGTCAACTTGAGCTACAAACATCTTAAGGAGTGCAGCACGCAGACGATGGGATTGGCCGTCTGTTTTATTATATGAAAAACCTACTGCGCAGGTAAATATAATATGCCTATTTATGTTTAAGAAAACTGTAATACACATTAAAATAATCAGGCCTCATGGGCATTTTAAGTTTGTGTTGTAGCCCAGCATCAAAATAATGAAAAATTATATATTGACTTAGGACATATAGTCTAGATTGGATATGCGAAACATATCAGTTTAACCTGTGTTAGAATTATTAAAAGTGCACGTACTTGAATGTTATATGAATGTAGAATATTATGACAAACGTTACTATCTTAATCATTTTTGTTGTGTTTTCTTTCATTCTAGGTGTTTTCACAACAATATGTTCAAAGCTAGTTTGTTCTTTTTGGTGGCTCTTTGTTTACAAGGTTGGTAAAATATGTATAATATTCAGATTCACAGTCAAGATAAGTGCAAGAAATATGCTGAAAATGCTATATCTCTGTACAAAAATGACGTAAGCAACTCGAAATTATAGTATAAAATACTAAGTGTTTTAAATTTATGCCTCCCATATATTATACAAGGCTGCTTAATATGTTTCGGGTATCAGATTTTAACATAGCAAGAACACTGATCGCAGCATACATGACACATTAATCCAATTCTGTTATAACCCTTTGAAGCCTGAATTTACGATTGTCCTATTCATCCACTACAAGCCGCGAATTGCTGTCTGCCTGCTTGAAAAAGTGATTCGGTGTGTTCATCCAATGTTGTTTTAATGTTGGGCGAGCGGCTAAGAAGGTGGGCCAATATTAAAACAACATTGGGTCAACGTCTCGTGTTTGCTGGTTATTCACAAAACACAGAATGTTGCTTGGAGGTCATTTCGAAATTGTAAATGTTCTCCACAAATTAATTTAAAATGTATTTTATTAAGTCATATTATTCATTGTATTATGTACACTATATTTTGAAAATAAATATTTTACATTTGAAAAAAATAATTTTGAATTTCAAAATGTGCCTATCAAATGCTTAGCCCTTACAGCGCGGATAGCAAATTTAGTCTTCATAATCTGACGTCTAAAGTCGATCCCCGCACTGTAAGAGTAATTATTATATACCCATGCTGTTATTTGCCCTAATAACATCAGGCCCGTAGCCAGGGGGGATCGGAGGAGTCGAAGGTCCACATCTGAAGGTCCACATTTTGGCAATACATTTAGTACAAGAGGAATGAACCCATTTTTGGAGTTGAGTTGAAACTTGAATTCCTAGAGATAAAAAATATATCACGGGAAAGGTTTAAGTCTCTAGTTTATGGTGACGTATATCGTTTTTGCCGTACGTGGTCGATATTTTTTTCAAACGTACGTTTGTGACGTCATGTCGCTATGGCAATGACGTCATTTTATGAACCAAATTGGCCAGACAAACTACGAAATAGGGGTCATGTTTAAGTCACTGCTCAGTATTAGTATGATGCGGTGTCGATTCTTAATGTGTCAGCACATACTACGCACACCTGGTAATAATTGTATATATTCATTACGTCGTAAATTCATATGTAATGATCTAAATAGCAGTGGTGTAAACAGAAGTGGGTTCTATTTTAATATGGCATCCAAAATTTGTAAGGGGTACGTTCGACGTCATGCCCCCATGAAAAACTTGATCAGGTTGTTTTGCCAGTTAAAGTTATTATATGGTCGCGGGCACGAGATTTCACCTGTGTAGAATGTCATCTATACAATTTAAAGGCGGCATCACATTAGAAATAGTTCATGTATTTGAATCTGCAAGAAATAATAACCGGCGTGTTTCTCTTCTGTGAAAAATGCATTTAATAATGATATTAAATATTCATCTGTTTATCAAGCTCATACGAAAATTTTATCTTATCATATTATTATTAAAAAAATTAAAATTGAGTAAGATTTTCCTAGCACTCGCTGCACGATGATAATTTACTTTATTTTATCATTCTTTATGTCAGAATTTGTACGTAGGTATAATTTTATAGGCCTATGTTCACATCCTGGTTGGACCATTTTACGGATATCTGGTCCAACATTAAACCAACATTAAACCAACATTAAACCAGTATAGTTATGTTTGCTGGAAGAAAAAATAATAAGAAGAAGAAGAAGGGAAAATAATGGGTTTATTTTTCTAGAGGTTGGCAGCCCTACATATATTTTTGGCTACCTCTACAGTTAAAACTAATAATTATGTCATTATACCTGAAGATGACGCAAAACTAGATGACCAGGCGTCATGCTTGAGAGGTTGGAATTCGTGTTTGGCCGTATTCAACTGAACTGCCGTAACACCTGGTTCAGAAATACTTTTTATGTGATAAAATATACAGACAGATTTTATATTTTTTTTCATTTTTCGTAATTTTGAAAATGTTTCATTCCGTTGCAAATAAATTAAATATTGAAATTAAATAGTCATCTATTTGTCATATTTGTTGAGCTCATACAGAGCTCATTGTTTAAAGTCGATCCCCGCACTGAAAGAGTAAAATATTTATAATGACTGTAGACCCATAACATAGGTAGGCGAAGTTGAAATGTTTTCCATAACACGTCAACTGACATTAATCAAATGTGCAGGTAGCTGTTAAAGACCAGAACGTTAAACGTTACACGTTACATATTTAGCCCATTTATACAGTTTGCGATAAGTCGCAGTGGATTAATGTTGGGGCAGCATCGCAAATGTATTTCAATGTGAAATTATCGAACGTTAAGGTTTCACCACACAAATTCATTCGCGCATAGTTCCTTTTTTTAAATTTGTGGCTCTTTGCAGCAGCCTCGGTGGTACATATTACAGATATATCATTTTGCTACCAATAAGAATCGATTCTGTGATGATTTGCTCTAGCAAAAGCAGCAAAATAAGCAAAGATATGGTAGCAGGAAGTCCTTGCGCTACCAGTAACTAGGCTCTTCTCAAAACCGCACTCATTTTTTTTGCTAGGTCGCTCAGGGGAGAGTGGGCAAGAGGTTATTATGGCCCAAATAAAAATACGTCAGTTTCACATGCCTTTTCTATTTGCATAAAAAGTGAAAACACATATTTAAACAATAATTATCATATTATGTACAATAGTTACAATAACGAAAATAGAAGGTACATTAGACATTTTAGATCATAATCCGATGATATATGCCTTTGCGTTAATTGAATAGGTTTACAAATGTATATACATGTACATTTATAGCAAAGTGAAAAGAAAAGTAGCCGTATATAGTTTAATGTTATATTTGAAAGCAGAAAATGTCTTCTTATTTCTTATTTCTGAAGGTAGCTTATTCCAAAGTCTAGACCCATTCACACTTAAAGATGATTTATATAAAGAATTATTACACCTGGGCTGCTGTAGAGTATTACTTGTTGCATTACGTGTTGAAGCAGTATGCTATTCAGAAACGGAGGAAAAAAGATCAGATAAGTAATAAGGAGCTAGAATATTTAGAGATTTATAAGTGAGACAACATGATAAAAAACAATATCTTTCTTTAACATTCTGCCACCCTAGACCTCTCACAATATCTATACCATGAATGTTCCAGTCAAAGTTTTGTGCAAGAAGTCGTGCTGCTCTATTTTGTAATTTTTGTATTTTACATAAATATTTTTGTGCAGCAGAGCCCCAGACAGTGATACAATAATCAATAATACTCTGAAATATACCGTAGTAAACACAATTAATATCATCCGTTGGGAGAATTTGTTTCAACCTTCTTAAGATATAAAGTTGCGAAGACAATTTCTTACACAATCCATCTATATGGTTAGACCAGGATAATTTACTATCTATTTCTACACCTAGATATTTAGCGGACTTTACAAAGGGTAACTTAACACCATTTATAAAAATATCTATGCTGTCTACTATATTTTTTATTAGATATAATTAGTACATTACACTTGTTTATGTTTAATGTTAACTGATTTTGTCCAAACCATTTAATAGCTTCATTTACAGCATTCTGAAGTAGTTGCTGTATTTTTGTTATAGATTTATCACTAACACCTATCATAGTATCATCAGCAAAAATATGACAGAAGGCATTAGATAGACATGAGGGAAAATCATTAATAAAAATAGTAAAAAGCAGAGGACCAAGTATAGATCCCTGTGGAACACCTTTGTCAATGAGTTTTGTATTAGACATTTTACCATTTATGGTAGCAACTTGAGTTCGTTCATTGAGATAATTTGTAAACCATTATAATTCAGTGCCATTAAGGCCATATTTGCTTAATTTTTTTAAAAGTAATTTGTGATCAATTGTGTCAAAACATTCAGCAAGATCATAGCCTAGAATATCAACATTGGTTTCAGATGGCAATTTGTTTATAAATGCTAGAACATCTTCTTCAAGAAGGCTTTTAAATTTAAAGTTATAAATACTCGAGTTATTTCTCCATATTAACTCATCATTTTCACTAAATTTACTACACAGTTTATTTCCAACGGACGCAAAGTGTTCATTCCACGTATCAGGTGAAAGATCTGATGTTATGGAACTTCTTCTATTTTTTCCAGGGATTGGTTTACTGCTCTCCAAACGTCACAGGATTTATTGGCTGTGATTGTTTTCTTATAATGGGATCGATGCGAGTTTCGAATTATTGAGATGACCAAATTTCTCAGTTTTTTATATTCATTCATTTTGTCAGAAGAGCTAATGCGGCCATGCCATGCGGTGAGTATAATCACGTTTATATATAATGGCTAAAATCTCGTTGGTCATCCTATCTTTGACTCTAATTTCTTTAATTTTGACATGTTTACTAACCACTGTATTAAATGCATTTGACCAATCTCTCCAGGCATCAGATGTTGATTTAGCATCAATAACACCACTATATAGTCCAATATCCATTAAATCGCGAATAAAATCATTTATATTTATTCCATTGTAATTTTTTTTGTGAATAAGTTTTGGAGGAGAAGCTTGGCGCCTAAATTTCAGAGTTTCAGAGTAAATATAAAGTAATGATCACTAAGAGTATATTTCAGTATCCCGTGATCCAAGTGGTTGTGAGGCATCGTGGTATATATATGATCAATGACTGACTGAGATGATTGTGTAACACGAGTAGGTTCAACTATCAATTGTTTGCAACAAAGGAGTGTTTCTATAAAGTGAGCTTGATTTTCACATAAATTTTCGGCTAGTTAATGTTTAAGTCACCAAGGATAACAATTTCCTTATTCTTTGCTAAAACATTTTCAAAATTATTTAACATGCATTGGTAATAGTTCTCATCGTCCGCTTTGGGGTTATATACACATGATACATAAAAAGAAGGGGAAAATTTATTATTAATCCTAACCCGGACCACTTCAGTATTATTAAAATTGGTGAGATCTGGACAATATGTATGAGGTAAAGTCTCCCTCATATATATTAAAACACCCCCACCATGACTCGGTCTATCCTTTCTATATACATTAAAACCAGGTATATTTACAAGTTCATTCGGTATTTTGTCGGATAACCATGTTTCAGATATAGCTAGAATGTCAAAACTATTCTGATGTATTAAAATCTTAATTTCATATATTTTTTCAATAAGCTTCGTATGTTCAAATGTCCAATTTTCACTCCTTTGTTTTGTTTTCGATTATATATTTCAGTCCTGGTGTTGCAGTGTTTCATTTTTATATTATTTGTGTCACTATTGTCTATTTTGTTATCATCCATGTAAGTTTTTCTACTAGAAGGTTGTTTAACATTTGACGGCATGAGGCCTATGTCCTGATTTCCTTTTTCCTCCTGTAGTTTTCAGTAGCATTCACATTTAAATTGCCAGCAGTGGTCACATTGACGGATATTGGTGTCATGTCTAGTGTTTTTACGAGTGTTGGTGTCATATCCGTGTTGATCTTTTCTGGGATGATATGCGTCACTTCTTTGCTGGTGCCTCTGTCTTAGTATCTGGTGGTCTTCTCTGTTCTGGCTACTTCTGTGATGGTAGGAATCATGTCTGTAATAGTGGTTTTGTCGTTCATCTTTCTGGGAATGTTTTAAACCATTGTATTCTCCCTCTGTCGGCCTGGTTTGGTTTACACCAGAGCGCCTGTAGTTACTGGCATATCTAGTCTGTCTTGGTCTACCTCTTGATCTGTACAGCGACACACATTTTTCAGTTGTTTTGAGCTTGAGATTTAGTGCTAATTTATTACTGGGTTGCCAGGTCAGATGTACTCTATCTCTCATCAATAGGGAGTCGTTTACCGTCTTGTCAACCAGCTTGAAGAAATTGTCATTGTTGACAAATCTGCAGCTATGTGTGTCGCACAGATTTTTTAAAGCTGTATTGGTCAGTTCAATTTTTCTTTGGACGTCTACAGTATCAAGTCGTGGGCAGATACTGGACATAGTCACTCTTCCCCTGGCACATAGATTTTGCTTTCTTGATGAGTTTATCATAATTTTTGCTTATGTCCGGGATCTATCTGTCTGAGTAACAGTCATTTCCTCCAACAACTACAGTGATGGTTTCAAACTCAGAGTCCATTCTGCGAGCTTCTCGCTATGTTTTATATTGAAAGAGAACAGACTGATGGTTAAAATGATAAATAGGGTTATTTACATTTCTCCACTTTAAGTGCAAAACACACCAACGCGAAAGTCAGTGCGATTAGGCACGTGACCTGACGCGAAAATTACATGACTGTCCACACACCAACGCGACGACAAACGCGACATGTGAGGCGCGACAGCCGGCGGGCGGGGGCCCTAGGGTAGTGGTTAGCACCGCTGCCTTTCACGCTAGAGTTCGGGGTTCGGTTCCCGGTCTCGGCGGTTTGAAAGAAACAAAGATGGTTCTCCCCCATCCAAGTGTAAAACTCAGTATTGTGGGGAGCCTACGTGACCGAGAGGTAGCGTGCTCGGCCTCAGACCGCCAGGGCTCGAATTTCGAATCCTGTGTCTGGAGGACAGTGTCATCTTATTCATCTCACCATCCTCAGGAGGTTCTCCTGGCCCAGTTTTGCCGATATGTGGACAAAGGTGGCCTAAAGCCCGATTCATTCCATTGCGACAACTGGCGTGACGAAAATGTAACAGTTTTGAAAATGGTCGCGATGCCTATCGCGCTCGCGTACGTCGTCGCGCTGGTACGTTTCGGCAATGATCGAATAATGTGTTTGAAAAACTGACGCGACGTCATTTAAAGCTGACAATCACGTCACCAATTCCAGCTATATAGAAATGATTGTATGTATGTGTGATATAGTAGATGATGGGAAAATATCACATTATAAAATGATGTAGCAGGTAATTTATAAGATAAAGGTTAGATGTAATACAGTAAAATACCGTAACGTTTATTAGAAATATTACTTTTAGAATTTATTTCATTTTAGTGTTGATATATGTTTTAAGTATTGAAGGGCCAGAAGCGTTGTGCAGGCAACTGTTCTTGTTGTATTTGGGGATTTGTTTGTTCGGCTCTCTGTGTTTGCTATGGTACATGCCCTCGCCTCACTCTGGGACAGGGTGACTGAGAAATGAACTGTACATAATACGAGAAGGGAAAAACAAATAAATTTAATAAATACGTTTAGATTGACTATGATTTTTCCTTTTTTTCATTTTAAAGTCGTATTTGACCGTGAAAAGGACTTTTTGGGTTACATTGACCTTGTACAAAACAAATCCCTCCCGAACTGTTTCGTGACGCAAAAACACTACAATAAGAGGTATTATATGATTCTTTGTGACTTTTATTTGTAAAGTTTTGAAATTCTCATTTCTTGATGGCGGCCAATTTGGCGGCCATTTTGAATTTATTAACCCGCAATTTTTTTAGGTTTAGACCAAAATTGTATTTAGTCTGTCAAAACCTTGCTCTGTGCTAAATTTGAAACTTGTATCAATCTGGGATACATAAATTGAAAATGACTAAGGGAAGGGCGGGCAAAGGGGGCCACTTAACGTTTCAATGGTATTTAAGAAGAATATTCGAACTATTTTAAAACGAATGACTGTTCTATGTTAGGTACATGCAATGTAGATACATATAAGAGACTCACTTAGTGTTTCAAGGATACCTTATTTTAATTGTAAGCCAAATAGATTTGCTCTCAAAGTGGCCCCCTTTGCCCAATAACTTGGCCAGCGCATTGAGCAGAGGGGGCCACTCCCACCCACCCTGTAGAGACTTCAGTTGTATTCGTTCTCACTCTATGGGATTACACCCTGTACGCAGGTTGCCCCCACCTTGGTACTTTTTATTTTTTTGATACACAAGCTCATTGAAGTAAGCCTGATAAAACAGATATGATAAAAACCTTTCATTTGATGTATATGGTGACATGCTTTGTTGGACATACTAAGTACTAAGTAATATACTAAATACTTTCGTTCACTGGGATTAGTGTGTGAAATATATACCCATTGTAAGTTAGAGGGCAAAGGGGGGCATGATGTATGGTCTTTGTTTTGAAATGGCCTGCCCCCCCTTTGCCCTGGCTCCCTTTGCCCAAGGGGTAGAGGTGGGAAATGTAGCCTATTATCTCTCCCAAAAGTGATCTCCTGACTAAAGTAATAATTAGAATACAATGGCAATATATAATGTACCACACAAAACAAAAGATTTTCAGAAGAAATCACATAAATTCATCAATAATTTCATAAAAATATATAAGCTTATATTCATAAGATTGTTGCCAAAAACTCCCTGTCGTCTATTACTTCTATCTAAGATATGTATGAGATGTCTATTTATGTTTTTTGTATACATATGTTCATAATTCTCAACTATGAAGTCATTACTATTTCATACAACATGTCACAATTAAAATATCATTGATGGCCCCCTAGACAGCTGATAAATGATCCACCTTTATAAATATCCAGTAGAAATAGGTCAAAAAGTGACGTCACAACCATTACGACATGACGTCACATATGCACGTTTTATGAAAAACTCGACCACTTGCCGCAAAAACTGTTCATGCTTCGTAAAACTAGACGTTCATACATTTGCAGCGATATATTTTTTGTCTCTAGGAATTAAGATTTCCTCCTCCACTAATCGACATAATTGAAACTTCAGGAATGTTATTATAGGCCCTATACCGTATCTGGCACTAAAAATTACTTTCAATTTATGAGAACATTTGTATTGACATTTGTCTCGTGTTTTGCCAGGTTGATATTGGACATTTATTTTACATTTAGTTACCATTGTGTCTGATTGGAAAATTTACCAAACCGTTTAATGACGTATAATTATGAGGTGAGGTAATAATATAAGGTTCAGTTCCCTTATTATATAGGCCTACATCGTCCATACATGCATCGTGTTATTACGACAAAGAACCTATCCATTGTGATTTTTGTCCCTAAAAACGGTTTAATTATAACGCTTAATACTTAAAGGTATCTTCTTGTCTCATGGACTCTTGTTTCTGGAAATCGTGTGGTAAGTTTGGGGTTAAATTAAATTTGAAATGTGTCATCTCAGATCGGGGCTGTGGACTGCGGATGGGGCTGATGGGCAGCTACCCCCCCCCCCCATGGAATTTTCAAATCATGCCTTATTCTTAGTAAAAAATTCACCTGGGTTAAGATAAAGACCAATCTCAATCGACCCCCGCAAGGTCAAAATCCCTGCATATATTTCCTGGCACAATGCAAGAATTCGCTGCGCAGTAGTCTATATTTTCAGCAGATTGATTTATTGTCTACTTTATGTGCAAAAGTCATTGATCCTAACCTGATTTAGGCAGTAACTGAGTACGTAGGCCTCTAGGATAGAATTCGGATCTACGAATGTATCGAATCACGTTCGTTCTCCTTGGCGCGATGGATGACTTCTCTTAAGTTCATCTTAGGTCAAAAATGAGGGACAGAATAACGCATATTCATCAGCCACCTCATTTCTTATGTCTATCATACCCCTTTCTAAATGTAGTCGTACAATAAAAATATTGTAAATGAAAATGGTTGTCGTCACGAAAGCTCCACACCTACAATTTGTAGGCCCTATTACTTCCATATTAATACCAGTGATTCATATGATGAAACTCAAGGTCAAGTTCAAAGATGGGTGACATTTACCTATTTTTCAAGGCCAATAGCTAATAAAGGAAAACGTTTGTCATCACGATTTGATGATAAATCTTGGTTCATACAATTTGTATCGCTTTAGTATCCATATAATTGATAGAACTGATAAAACTGTATCTCAAATTCGAATATAGTGATCTTGAGCTTTTTTGTTATCAAATATTGTCATTACGATATCTCAGAAAACTCCAGGTCAGGGGGGAGAGCTGATAGAGTAAGCCTACATAGGCCTCATGTGATGGCGGAGGCATACAATTGACGCATACATGTATCAAATTCCCCTTCTAGTTTGACTTAATATTACATCTGAAGCAATATTGTTACGTTAAAGGCTAGATGTGTGGCAAAAAATTACGTGCCACTATTTGGGCAACATGAATAATTACCTAAATAAAGAACATATATTGGCCTAAATATATGCTCTAGAATGCATCATTTTAGGCCTTAGATTTCATTTTATTCAGGGGGGGGGGGGGCATGCCCCAGGACCCTCTAGAGCATATAGGAGGCTGGATGTGCCAGCTGTCGTTTACATAAATTATTGTGAAAAAAATTGTGTATCCTCGTCGTCTGTCAATTCCTGGATCCACAACTGTCTTTGGTTGTTCAGGAATACCCCAAAACAGCATTATCTACAATCTTTAGTAGAATGCATACTTCTGTCCTGGCATATAATATAGCTAATTAAATACATGAAATTACACTCGAAATCATTAATAAATCCTTTGTCAAGTCAGTCAGCTAGGAAACGCCATGATATTTTTTGTGAGCTCACATTCGCAAAACGGAATTTATTCATGTTAGTAGGGGAGACCGGGGCTAACTGAGACAAGGGGCTAACTCGGACAGGCCTCTAATAGGAAATTCCATGATATGACAATATCAGTGGCCTCGTTTTCAAGAATGGAGGGATACCCCCTTCCACTTGAACTACAATCCCAGTGGAATTAGCAGAGTTGTGTGAGCAGGCAAAACTAAATGTATTTTTTTGCCTTTCAAGTAATTTTTCACGTTTCAATTACGAATCTTATAAAACTTAAATTACTTTTGTTGTATTATACTGAAATATATCACTGAAAACACTCATATTCACTGCCTAATTTACAATTATTAGATGTTCGATGCTGTACCATACCCACATGCCAGGTCATATTTTTCATAAAAGGTCAACCCGGGGCTAACTAGGACAATTCTGGCGGGGCTAACTGCGACAGTCCCAGTTAGCCCCGGTGTGTCCCAGTTTGCCCAGTTGTAATAGAGCATTGTGGCCCACTTCACCCCTGTGGGTACTGACTCTATAGATCCTAAATTGCTGAAATTTTAGGAGTGTTCCAGGTAGCCCCTGGCCTTGTCCTACTTAGCCCCGTATACGGGAAAACTGGGACATAATTTTTTTTTTTTTAATTCACCAAATCTGTATAGGTTTTAGTTGTCATTTATTAAAGGCCCTTGTGACAATAACAAATATCACACCTAGGTTGAATGATTGTTTTGAATCTCCAACTCTATTATTGTCTGCCCCAGGGCGATAAATGATAAAAGTGTCCCAGTTAGCCCCGGTCTCCCCTATAACTATTCATGTTGAAATATACGTTCTTTTTCATTTAAAAAGCATGTATTAAATTGCTCAACATCATGACATCTATTCAGTGGTAGACACATAAATACAAAATGGCACGTGATCGTAATAATATGTCCCAGTTAGCCCCGGTCTCCCCTATAACTATTCATGTTGAAATATACGTTCTTTTTCATTGAAAAAGCATGTATTAAATTGCTCAACATCATGACATCTATTCAGTGGTAGACACATAAATACAAAATGGCACGTGATCGTAATAATATGGATTGATTTAGCACTTTAAAGAGTAAAAACTCAGCAGAAATTAAAAACACAATTTATGTTTAGGCAGGAAATGCGCAATATATAGACAATATTACCCGGTGTTTTCAGTATTGGCACTAGTATTTTGTTGAGGTGGCCAGTAGGCCTATTTTGTCGAGGCCGGAGGCCGAGGCAAAATACGGCCACCGAGACAAAATAATAGGGCCAATACTGAAAACACAAGGGTAATGTTGTATTTATTATATACCTTGTAATTGTGTTTTGTCACCTGAATAGGCCCAACTTATCCTACCGTTAGCTGGTTAGTCCCACTCATGATCTTTGCTCGGGTCAACTCGCTCTTACCTGCTTGCAGGGCCTCAGGAACCGGGCTATCCTCCCGGGCTATCCTACACATCCTCACATAATCAAAAGACTAAGCCTAAATCTCAGGATAGGCCTATATGCTAGGCTAGGCTATGTTTGACATCAGACATAAAATAGAAGACTATTATAAAAATGCCTACACCTTACAACCTGCATGTGTGTAGGCCTATACTAAGGTGACTAGCACCGGCATATCTCACGGCAGTGAGAGGGGAGGGGGTGTACGCCTGAATGTACGCTAGCGCACACCTGGCGTGTCTACAGGCTTTACAGTGATAACGGACTGTTATAGCCTACTATCTATAATTATAGGCCCCTATAGTAGGCCCTATAGTCTATTGCCTACTGTCTGATGTAGGCCTAGACATTGTGTTCTACCAACTAACATGGCCAACTAAGCATAAACTAGGCCTATATACACAAACACAAGCACAGGCCTAAAATGTGTTTTTATTGGAAGATTAGGCCTACATCCTATAAAATAACATAACATAAACCTTGAATAAATAAATAGGCCTATATATGGGCCTACATACTGATGTAGGCCTATAGGCTATAGACATGATAGACAGTCTTGAATACATCCTTGACCTTAGTCTATGGCTACGGACCTTTCAGATTTACCCAACTATTATAAAAAGACTGAACGATTACACAGAGAAAAACATATTAAAATTAACAGCGAGTAAATCTGACCACATATCACAAAGTTATTACGTTTTTTAAATCTTTAGTGAGTGGGGCAATAAAATGGAGGCTCCACAAAATTATTGCTGGTTTAGTAAAAGTGTAATACGAGACGAAAGAGGGCAATAACAACGAAAGAGGGCAAATACTGAGTATTTGCCCTCAAACGTCATTGTCGTTAATGATAAATAGTAAACAATGAACGGGCAAAGTAACTGTTATTGTACAAGGCCGAAACTATGTTATTAGGGCAAATAACAGCACAGGTATATAATAAGGGTTTTTATATTAATCCCTGTGCTGCTTAATTGTTTGTGAGTATTTTTCAGTCATTTGAAGCTCAATTGCTAACGCAAATTGCTAACGCAATTTCCTGCTTCAAATGAAAATAATATTATTTCTAAAAAATAGACATCTGCCAAATGTTATTTTATTTAGTCTGAAATTTGCTTAAAACGTATATATTCTGACTTAGCAGCACAAGGGTTTAAAACAAAGTCGCGTGAGCATGCCCCCGCACCCCCCCCCCTTTACCGACAGAAAGAAAGGTACAAAAATGTCCACTTTTTGCTCAAAACGACACCCCACACAAAAATCCTGGCTACGGGCCTGAACATAGTTTCTGCCCTGCGCAATAACAGTTATTTTGGCTGGCGTCGTATTGACTAGTTTCTACTATTTATCATTATCCATGGACAATTAGGGCAAATACTGAAATTATACTTATTTGACTGGGTTTTTCGTATTTGCCCTAGTTTGGCGTTGTATTGACTGTTTAGCGTTCGTATTGACCTCATTCAGGATCAGGGACAGTGCGACATTTCATTCGCCGCCATGTTGATTCCGCGCTCACTTACGATGTGAAAATATTAATAACGTGGAGATTTGTATTCCGATTTATTCAAGGTTTATGTTATGTTATTTTCTATGATGTAATCTTTCAATGAAAACACATTTTAGGCTTCTGTTTGTGTTTGTGTATCTAGTCTATGCTTAGTTAGCCATGTAATGTTAACCAGTCTAGGCCTACGTCAGCCAGCTAGTAGGCCAGTTGATAACAGTCCGTTAACACTGTGAAGCCTGTAGACACGCAACGTGTGCGTTATTTGCGTAGCCTACATTCAGGCGTACACCTTCTGCTCACTGCTATCAGATATGCGGGTGCTAGTCACGGGCTACAAACAGGTTGTAAGGTGTAGCCTACATGGTGTAGGGACCCAGGCCTATAGTCTTGCCTATATCATGTATTATGTTTATAAATTCATACCTGTCATCGGTAGGCCTACGCTACAGGTAGGGCCTACATAACCTAGCCTATAGCAGTATAGGCCTATCCTGAGTTTAGGACTATGAGTAGGCCTAATGACCAGGCCTAACGTTAGAGATTTAGTCTTTAGTTTATGTGAGGATGTGTAGAATAGCCCGGTTCCTGAGGCCTCGCAAGAGCGAGTTGACCTGACCAGAGATCAATGGTCACAAGTGGGACAAATGGTGGGGTAGGCCTACGTTATAGATGAAGAAGAAGGCCTATTCAGGTGACAAAATAGAATTACAAGGTATATAATAAATACAACATTACCCTTGTGTTTTCAGTATTGGCCCTATTATTTTGTCTCAGTGGCCGTATTTTTGCCTCGGCCTCTGGCCTCGACAAAATACTGGCCACCTCAACAAAATACTAGTGCCAATACTGAAAACACCGGGTAATATTGTCTATATATATTTATAAAGGCCGTAGACCCATAACATAGGTATTCAAATGAAGCGGAAAGAGCTAACTAAGACATTTATGATGATTTCTAATTGATTAAATAATATCTTTACTTTGGTTTTGATGGTTTATACAAAAAATCTTTCTGCGTTTTAAGGGTTAAAAACGCCAACTCTGGTGACGCTACTAAGGACACAATGATGACAATTTTTAAATCAAGCTTAAAAATGCATTACGTGATACTCCCAAATAAGACTCACAGCCAATGCTGGCTCAATGCTGGTCCAGAGTCGTAGACGGTTGTTCAACATTGAACAAGAATTGATCCAGGATCTCATTTTTACTGGGTACGGTGGTGCCACACTTTCAAATTAGCCTTATGCTAAGTAACTGTAACAGTCAATGTGTTAAATATCAAGTTGCTTAATATATCCCCAGGTTATGTTCACTTGTATTATTTTGTTCAAATATAATGTACGCTTGTCATTATTTAGATTTAATAGCTTGAAATCAATCTAATGGTTGGACACGCATGCTATATCTACCACTACATTTTCACACAAAGATGTAAAATCGTTATAACGGGATGAATATACTATCTACTAAAACGACTTTAACAGTGTTGATATACCGGACATAATAACTAGTCAAAATTATTGCGGCTTAAGCAATACTTGCCGGACACTATCACATTATCTGAAGTATCACATTATTTGAATCGTTATTGATTAATACCAATTCACTAAAATCAGCAAACAATGGTCATTAATTAACAAAGCATCGCCTTATAAAATAAAATTGAATGAAGGACGGCATGAAACGCACTTTGTGTCAAGAGAACATGCATACACAGTGGACCCTCGTTTAATATACAATATGAAATTACGTCATTCGTTAATGCGGTGGTCATATTTGCTCCTCCACCGGGCACAAAACCAAACTAGAATATCACTAAATTGATGACCCGTCGAGGCATGAAGTGAATATAACTTAAGAATTTTAGAAAATGGCACCAGGGCGCTCAAGAAGGACATGGTGTAGAGCTATGCTAGAAATGGCTAGATCAAACACTGAAATTGTCAAAATATATTTTCAGGTCTTACTTTTTTTCACAATTTCACAATCAACTGATTTGCGGGCTTGTGACAAATACTGACCCACTTAGTATTAAAATTAAATATTAATGTCATATATGTTTAATCACATGATTGAAACTTAAAAGAAGAAATTTTGATTTTTATGAGTCAGCTTAGGGTTTCATTTCGTCGTGAACTATGTGTTTTATATGGGATGTGTGTTTTATAATGTATATTCTGTGAAACGCAGTGACGTCGACGGAAACCCTTTTGAATGGCTACTCGGTGAAAAAAATGTTATATGAGTCTCCCTCTCCCATACTTTATTGTATTATATTAGGTGAAAACACTGCAGGTCAAGGCTACTGAGTTTTGACAGAATTCCACAACTTGAGTAGAGGTAGTGCTCATAGTATTCACCAGATGACTCTGTTATTCATATATGAACCCTAAAAGTTATAGAATCTAAATTTTTACCCATGCACAACTTCAAGTTGGTAAATATTTCCTAAAAATGTACAACTTCAATACAAATATATGCTTATTCCACAAATTTAATATTCTCATGTCTCTTTAAATAATTGTTCTTTGAAGTTAAATTTAAAAGCTGTATAGAGGCTGTATGAAGGTTATTGAGACGTTAATAGCACTTTAAGCATTCACCCATAAACCGCTAAATTAAATAATTTAATTTTTCACACACGCGAAGTTGTGTCTTAAAGTGAATAGAAATTACTCAAAGAATCGAATAGAATACTTATTAAGCAATATGATTGTAGCCCTTCTGCCATATACATATATACAATTGAAATCTTGATGTTTAAGCATTGCGTTCACAATAACAGGGATTTATTCGGAAAATGTCGGTCCCCGCACTGAAAGGGTTGAAACGTGAATGCCAGGGCGAACCCGCAAATCCCGGCATGACAGGCATTCGGCATAACCACTACACCGTGGCCTCTGTACTTGGCTTACCATGTAGTCCTCTCGGAAACAAAAGGCCGTATCTGCTTCTATTACAGATAGCAGTTATAAGCTTTTGTTTCGATATAAACTTTCAGCAGAACGATATATCATCTTAGAATCGACACATATTCTAAACTTAGTTTCACCCTTGACCGCTAAGCTATAGTCGTTTTCAATTTATTGTATTATCAACAACTGATCAACACTGATCACATCACTGTTTGTGGGGAAGAATTTTTAATTTTTTAAATTTAGCGGTGTAAGGTTTTTTTTAAATATATTTCATGATCGCGCAATGACATTACGATACAAAAAATATGAATAAAGAATTTTAACGCTATGTCTGCTAGGGGCATGAAGGCATATGCCAGGACGTTTTAAGCTACAATAGTGCACATTTGGTACATTTAAAAATTCAATTCAATATGCATTTATTGTCACAATGAGAAACAAAGTAGAGAAAAAAGTTAAAAAAATAAAGCATATAATAAACTACATAGTGAGTCAGTCGGAGACTGCAAACCTGCGCAGAAATTGTTGTATTTTGGTAGATGATCCGAATCATCCCCAAAACAAAATGGATTGATCCTTGGTCAGGGATATACCTCTGGTTAATTTTCCATGCAAATCCGTACGATTCAGATCGATTCGTAAATACGGATCCTCGATCATATCTAATCGACTGTTACGTGGCCCGAGACACACCTCTAGTCAAAATTGTATGCAAATCCGTTTATTACTTAAAAAGTAATCCGACGGACTGACAGACAGACAAACCAGAAACACCAAAAACCCAACCTTCCTGATAGAGGTAATAATAATTATGATGATGCTACACATAAAAATAAAATATAGATTTATAATTCATGTCTCATTATTTTTAGATATACATCGTAGCTACACTGCTATTTAACATATTTAAAGGTGGTGAAATATTTATGATATTTTTAAATCCAGTCATGATTTCTGTAGCCTGCACAGATTGTTAAATCTCAGGATTATCACGAAGACAATGTTTTATAACGGTATTTCTGAGCCCCTGTATTTCTGATGGCTCGTTTATGACCATCACCACTGCCCTTCATATGTAAACAGTTGTAGCTGCCTACTTGAAAAGTGAGCAGTTACTGCTATATGCATTTGCACGGTAAAGACAAAAAGCAGTAACGCTTCACTACAATACTAGGCAGGCTCTATTTTTTTTATTTGTACGACAGTGATTTTTAACCCTTGGAGTGCTGCATTTAATAATTTAATTTTTCACCCACTTGAAGTTGTGTCTCGCTACCACGATCAACAACTTCAAGTGGCTGAATAATTAATTATATTTGTTTAATTTGAGACCATCCATTTGCATATATTGATGTTTAAACACACATTTCGTTTAGAATAACTGATTTAGTGGGTTAATAAAATGTCAGATTCTGACGACTGAAGTAGATCCCCGCACTGTGAGAGTAAACATATCTAATGGCCGGAAACCCATCACATGGGTATTCAAAAGAATCAGAAAGAGCTAACAAAGACATTATGATGATTTCAAATTGAAGAAAACCCTTTGGTTGCGATGATTTTCTACAAATTAATTCAGCGCTTTAACCCTTTAACCGCCGGTGCCGCATATCTTCGGGTTTTCATATTTTATTAGCACATTATGTACCACCTTTTGAACATGTTCAAGATAAAATGTGACATCAATCAGCAATATTTGAAAACATTTGACCTCCATTTTGTCAAATCTGAATAATTTTTACTCACTTGAAGTTGTGGATCGCGTCAGCGAGACACAACTCCAAGTGGGTGAAAATTCAGATTGAATAATTTGGCGGTTAAAGGGTTAAGGGTTAACCTAGCCTTACTGTTATTTGACTTTTCACCACAAATTCAAATAACAGTTACTGCTTGAACCCTTAGAGCGTTGAAATATGTTTGTACAAACCATGGAGACCAAAGGGTTTTTTAATTCGAAATCATCATAATGTCTTAGCTAGCTCTGTCCCCTTCTTTTAGATACCTATGCTATGGGTCGATGGCCTTCATAAATATTTTCACTCTTTCAGAGCAAGGATTTGTTTTAGACGTCAGAATCTGACGTCTACAGACGTCAGATTCTGACGTCTAAAGTCGATCACCGCACTGTAAAGGTTAACTGTTTGATATTGGGCGGCAGAGGCAAACAACAATAACTGCTTACTTGAATAGGAAGCAGTTACTGTTGTTTATCTTTGCACGGCGGGGTCAGTCACAAATCCACTAAAGCAGGCCCAGAGTAAATAACTGGACATTAAAAATATGAAGCGTATTGTAACTGACTCTTTCCTGATCGAGCACGTCTTTTTCACATGACCCTATCAGCCTATCACCGCTCTTTATATGACCACGTGACAATGTGAGCGTCACTGCCCCTACTTCTGCTGAACTTTCTTTGGCCAGAAACAGTGAGTTGCAAACAGTTATTTTGTAAATTATACAAAAAGCCGGGGTGAATTAAACATACGCGGATGTGAAATTTGCAGATATATATAACTAAAATTGAGTGGAACTGTTAACAGAAGATGAAATAAATTGCCAGAATATATTCTCGATAAAAATGTTTTCAATGTCAATGTCTACTTTACAAACATATCCTCGTAAAGTATTTTAACATTAAAGTCACGTATATTGCATTTATTTATAATAATAAAAGAAAACTTGTTCACAAATCTAGTAAATCTAGATATGAGAGCCACTTGGAAATTATTCTTTTATTGTACATAATATAATCTATTAGTCAATTTTACAAAATAAATCGTCAGGCATTGTTTAACAAATGATGTTGAAGCCTCCGAAAATTGCATAGTATAATTTATACTCCAAGCAGTGATATCAGTCCACATTTACGATATATTAACCGATTTTGATAAGATGAGAGTGACCTTAAACATTGTGCAAGTTTTCATAGTTAATATAAGAAAAACATTTTGATATTATTAAATGGTTTTATTGACCGTTTACTTGTCATCTTTTAAATATTGGTTATTTTATTTACTTATTTATTATACGTTTTTTTAATGCGGCGCTAAGGGGTTTTGTCAAGTTAAAAAAATCCAAAAATCCGGGAAAAGCTCGGAAGTGGGTGGGTGGGTCAAGCCCCAACTCGGATTTGTTTTTTGTGTGGAAATAATGTGTTTTTTGTGTTGTTTTTTGTTGTTGTACATGTTTAAAAAAAAAAATTGGATAAGGGGTGGGTGGGTGTAGTCTGTCCAATCCGAGTTGTTCTCGGATTTTTGGATTTTTTTTAACTTGACAAGACCCCTAATCGGTTGTATTTTCGGTTCTCGCTATCCCATGAATTTAAACATTTAGGGTGACTGTATGTGTGTGCACCAAGGAATGACATCGGCTGCAGCGAGATTTGAATCCGGTACCCCCAGGTTCAAAGTCAACCACGCTATCAATGATCTATCCTGACGCCACATTATTGTGTGGAAGAAAGGAGCATTGTCTGTAAAACATCCGTGTGTTTACTGTACCAATTTCACAAAATACAAAAGCTATATATTGATTATGGCCTATTAAAAAATCACATAATAAATAAATATTAAATATGTCTTCTCAACTTGAAACCCGTTGACTGTTATGTTTGTGGCAGGCAATAATACTTTATCTTGCTCGGAAAAATAATAACGCGTTTCGTGAAATGATTTTATTCTAAGGTCACTTATATTTTGAATTGGAGAGAATTTTTTCAATTTACTATGTGATTTATATGTCAATAATGTGTGTTCGTGGTCGGGAGGGGGGGGGGGGTGTTTAGGCATGCAAATGCAATGCGTATGCAGGCGGTCATCATTTACCTTGTATGCAACTTTACTTGTTTGAGTTCTCATTACTATTATTATATTTTATTGAATAATTAAATACGTTTTGGACCACCAGGCTTGTCCAGTTAATTCAATACAGACACTGTATGTCTGTTTCTGGGGGCCCAGCCATCAATTTGTAATAGCACAAATTATTTTTATGGTTTTACTTATATGTAAAACATATGAATTTTATTTGTTTTTGTATTGATTGCAAATAAATAAATATAAATAAATAAATACATATGTTTGATAACTGTTCATAGAATTGTGTTATCATTTGTTAGTATAGTGAGTTCAACGTTATTAATCTCAAAGAGCTTATCAGATGAGGTAGAAGGTGACCAGAAAAATTACACAACTGCTTACTGTAACCGTTCTTATGAATTTGTACATGAATGTATTCTTGTTTTTTTTTCTCAGCACATTACATACCAGCTTTTAAATCTGGTGAACATAAAACATGACATCAATCAGCAAGTTTTCAAAAACGTTGACATCCATTATGTCAAATCTGAATATTTTTCTCTCGTTTGAAGTTGTGAATCGCGTCAGAGTGACACAACTTTAAATGAGTGGAATTTTAAATGAAATACCTTGGCGGTTAAAGGGTTGCGTCTGGACACCTGAGAAAAGATATTCAAGCTTACTCGCTTTGTGAGAATGATCGATGTAGTTTGTAGGATATGCAGGCATAATTTGTCTGATATGCTGTGTTTTTTTAGTTTCAAATATACAGTGATATTCATCGAAATAGATTCATCGCCTGGAATATCACGTGTCACATAGCCTTTTATTATATGGTAAATGACCCCTACCCCCCTTTAGAATATTTGGTAATTTCTAATTTGTTTCAGTCTAAATTTGGTGAGTGCATGTCGATGCTTCTTCACATTTACAAAATACAAACATCTAGAAATTTTAAAATCGGCATGGAAATTCCTATCAGGTAGATAGATAACTTGATTTTAAATTCATCATATCCGACCAATTATGAATATAACTGTCATGTGGTGTACATTGTCTAAGGAATGTATTTCTATTTCACACACCTTGCTGTAACCACACCTCATCATTATGCCGCATTATACGTAATAATAATGTTTTGACTAATGAAGCCCAGTTTTCCAACATAGAAGTTATTGTTACTGCCATATACATTGAAGAATAAACGTTCTGTACAAGTAAATTTTGTTTATTATGAACAATTTATAACTATCAATTTTTATTAGTGTTCCCTGGGTTGTCAGAATAAACACTTACAGGGGCGGACGCAGAATTTGAAAAAAAGGGTTCCAATTGAAAAAATAAAAATAATAAAAATTTGAGCCAGTCAAGGATAGCGTCAGTCGACCACGTGAAACATAGTGTATTCTCATCTGTCATTAAGTTGGGGTTTTTTACGTTCATGTAGATTACGACACCTGAGAAAATATATGCAAGCGTTGTCGCTTTGTAAGAATGATCAATTCCGGAATAGTTAGGCTACAATGGAATTTCCTAGCCATTGTACATGTGTGAAAAAAATGAGAATTGTTTTAATTTATGAAGGATAAAATAAAACAATTATATCCATTTTGTTCGCATTTGTTCATTGGAACATGAACTGTTAACACAATAAAAAGTTACTACGATTTTTTTCTTATTACTTTCATTTATTATTTAATTTTTATGCCATTCCTTAATCTCTATCTTTCTCTTCGCCCTCCGTCCTTCTGTCACACCTTCTGTTATTTTCTTCTCCTTCTGTAGCCTATTTTATATTGTTTCTTTTTCATTCTACTCGAGGTAGGGCAATAAAAGGAACGGTTACATTTTGGCTATAATTCCGGTTACATTTTACTTTCTCACACTCTATGGTGTGACTTTCACTATACGGTATCAGCCCATATCGCACTCTATTTGTAGAGTGAGCACAATATATGGTAGACTAGTGATAGTTTATATCATGTTTGACCTGATCGCGTGAGAAAATACAAACGCTGTTCATTTTTCGTGCGATATTGGAAAATTCAGCACATGTCCAATGAATAAGATGTTCGCCTGAAGTCTCACACCTTATTTATTGGACGAGTGCTGTATTTTTCCATATCGAACTCAAATGAACACCGTTTGCATATCTTAGCGATGTAGGCATATAGGCTAATCTGATAATGTGACCTGCCATAACATGTAACAGATATCTGATGTAATTTCCCACTCACCTGAAGTTATGCCTCGCTGACACAATTCCTAGTTCAGTAATACCTATTCATAGTTCTCGCTGACACAATTCCTAGTTCAGTAATACCTATTCATAATTCGCAATTCAGTGAAAGTTATTTTGATTCGTCAAATTCGATATCGAGTAATCCTACATATAGCGAATTCGCTTGTAGTGCGACAACCCCCCACCCCCGCAGCATAGAGGGCATGAGGCAATAATGGCTTAATGTTAAAGGTCTAAAATCATAAAAAAAATCGGTGATTTTATTTTGGCTTCTTAATATGACAATATGATGTAAACATGTCAATAGACTAGAACTGCAAACGTTTTTTAATTTTTGTGCTGCGCACTTACAAGATAGGCTAGATATAGAGACGAAAATCCCGTTGTCTTATTTTTGACATGGTTGTCAATAATTAGAAATCAGGAATTTCGTCTCTATATCTAGCCTTTTACTGATGATAAGCAGCACAAAAATGAAAAAAACTTTGCAGTTCTAGTCTATGGATTTGTTTACATAGTATGGTCATATTATTAAGCTAAAATAAAATCACCGAGTTTTTAATTATTTTAGACCCGGGCATGTCTTTTCAACCGCTGCTAAGGTGATTTTAGACAAGTAGGCATACTGTGATTCTTCTTATACGTAGCAGGAAGCTTAATTCGCCTCTTATGCTCAGGGGTAGGCCTACAGCATGTGTGGAGTAAAAAAATGACTCCTAAAATTGGGAAGTATTGATTTAATTTAGGTTAGTAGATTATTCCACTTTCTCGGGCTCTTGCGTGACAACCTGTAGTGTTAACCACTACACCAAACCCCCCCCCCCCCACTCGCCTAATAAAAATGTAATGAATGGGGTTTTAGGTCACTTTTGTGCACATATAGGCATTAGTATATAATTTAGTTTGATTTTAAGTTAACTTAGCATGCATATGTGATTTTAGCTAATCCTGCTGTATATATAGTCCTGTACATATAATTATATAATTATGCATAAGTCTGCATAGACTCACCGTCGTCACTAAATATCTATCTATCTATCTAGACTAAACAGGGCCACGAGAACCTTCTGAGGATGGTGGGATGAATGAGTTGACACTGCCTCCAGACGCAGGTTTCGAAATTCGAGCCCTGGCGGTCTGAGTCCGAGCGCGCTACCCCACGGTGACGGGGTCTCCTCTCAATATTGACA
The DNA here is from genome assembly GCA_964017125.1 of Flabesymbios commensalis. Classification (NCBI taxonomy): domain Eukaryota; kingdom Metazoa; phylum Annelida; class Polychaeta; order Terebellida; family Flabelligeridae; genus Flabesymbios; species Flabesymbios commensalis. The sequence continues at coordinate 7,025,735 of OZ024912.1, forward strand.
ACTCGAATACCAGAATGAGGTTCGAACCCGCGATCTCTTACTTTCCAAGCAGGCAGCTTTAACCACTTCACCAGGTCCCCTCCAGCTCACCTAATAATATGATACAGTTGAGCGTTGTGTCGGCGAGCCGTCTGATGTTTACTTTATTAGCCACTTGTCTTTTATTTATCCTCCATAAACTGGTTGTGTAAAGCTCGGTGGATCTGTAATAAGTGCCATAAACAAGAGGGATGTACCAGAACATAAACTGAGGGGGAGGAAGTTTAGCATGCCAGTCAACACTAGACGTTGATCCATTGTTTGTTCAATGTTGAATAAGCGTCGCAGAGAGGGCTGTGCCATCAAACATACTGAAGAGGGGGGGGGGGGGATAGCACACCCCATGATATATCCAGGCATTGTTGGATTTTTAAGCCTTTCACGCGGGGATACAATAAGTCGATTTTTTGTTTTAATGACCGTAGACCCAAGACATAGGTATTCAAATGAAGCAGAAGGCGGTAAGAAAGACATATATGATGATAACAATTTGAAACAACCCTCTTGGTTTATATAAAAAATATTTCAGCGCGTTAACCCTTTCAAGCCTGAATTTATCATTGTCATCTTCATCCACTACAAGCCGCGAATTGCTGTCGCAATTCTCGACTTGTAGTGGATGAAGATGACTTAAAGTGGGTGAAAAATTAATAAAAATTGCCATGTATTGTAAACCAGTTTCATGGAAATTTTCGTTCTAAAACCCTTAGTTGTTGGGAAATTAAGTCTGTTTTCAGGGATGTAAAATGATGCTTTAATGCATCGTGAGGGCCTAAAGGGTTAATGTTAATGTTCCGCCAACATGTTTCGACAGCATTCATTTGTTAGCCCGTTCGGGTTTTGGACTATTCGTTATTTATTTCTGATAATTATTATGATGTCACTAAATTCTCTACGTTGGCCTCAGAGGGGACTAGTTTTAATATGATGTTTCATCAAATCATTATAATTCTTGTTCTGTTGAATTGTTTGTTTTTTTGTCATTTTTGCTGATATATATCATTTATATACTATGCATAGTAGCTATTTTATATCTGGTTTTGGTGCGAGAAACATCTGTTTTCATATCTTGGTAATGTTTTTAAATTAATTTTAGGCACTCATCACATTTTCAAAATATCCAGTGTTTTGTCTTGGCAATTCCACTTAGCATGATTTTAATTTTGTATGCGATAAACTTTATATTTCCATAAGATTTTACAAAACTAATTAGCATCTTGTATATACATGTACTATGAAAAATAAATCTGTGATGAATTTTTTATGTAGATAAAATATATGTGTGTCTGTGTCTGTCTGTCTGGTTCTATTTATTATTTAATTTCCAGCTTCAAATTAAGGATTGAAATTTTATATTTTTTTTACAAATAGACATCACTTCTATTGAATTATTTCTTTAAATAAGCATCAACTGAAAAATATTTCACCAAATTTAGTGACATTCCATTTGGTCTCAAACAGACTTGAAAATGTGTATGCAGGCCTACCGTCACAACAGCCATTATAAATATTTTACTCTTACAATGCGAGGATCGGCTTTAGACGTCAGATTCTCACATCTAAAGTTAATTCCCCGCATTGAAAGAGTTAGACTGTAGAAGACGTTATGTCAATCCCCCCTGGTGTGTAGTTATGGGTTTGCCCTCACTGCGTCGCATACAGTCAGTGATCAGATCTTGCTGTGGTGTCACCGTATTGAAAGGGAACTGACTGTATGATGAATTAAATCTGCCCTACTTACTGAAAACACATAGATAAGAGTCGGGATATTTCTTATTATGACACCTTATGTATTAGAGATCCGAACGCAGGAAATATGTATGTATTTTTATACTTAAGCTTTTTTCCAGCTAATATATTTCTTCATATCTTCTTCATACCATGTTATAACATGGCAATCCTGTTAACCTTTGTTTAAATTTTAAGCCACTTGAAGTCGTGGTCTCGCTCCCACAAGACGACAAATTCAAGTGGCTGAAAACTACTGATATCTGTCTAATTTGACACTAAACATTCACAAATATTGATGTATCATCTCAGTCCCAATAACTGTCGTTTAATCGGCGAATAAAACGGATTAAAATCGACTAATGTCGTGATCAGCATGCGAAGGGTTCATTTTTATTCAAGTAGTTATTCTGTACATTATTGAAATAACCTTTTCCAAACATATCAAGGCAATAACGATATAGAATTATATCTGCTTTATCAGTGATTACTCGCTGAAAATAAACATATAAACTAAAGATGTATTTGAAGATAACGCCTGGTCTATTATTATTCACTTTAAAGCAGTAGTACATTGTGTACGAACAGCGGGAAACATCAGATTCTGACGTCTAAGAATCATTAGAATCTGATGCGCGGGGATCGACTTTAGTCGTCAGAATTTGACGTCTGACTGTAGACGGCAGATTCTGACGACTAAATTTGATCCCCTCACTGGAGGAGTAAACATATTTATAATGGTCGTAGACCCATAACATAGGTATTCAAATGAATCGGGAAGAGCTAACTAAGACATTTATGATGATTTCTAATTGAAAAAGCCCTTTGGTCTCCATGGTTTTTTACAAAAATTGTTAGCGATTTAAAGGTTACTGTTCAGAGTTGGGCTACTGTCACAGAACGTGTACTATGTTGAAAGGGCCGACAAGACCAGCATATTATTGGAATTTTAATGTGTCACATGGCGTGTCATCGGTGCCTATATTATCTGAGTTTATAGGGAGAAAGCTTTTCTCTGTGCTTGCTAAAACTTGGCAACGATGTTGACTCTATATAAATAAACCATAAATATGTCAGATAGTTTTTATTTCTCCCACCTGCATAAGTAATGTATATATCATGTCTGTGTGCTATAAAATACACAAATAAATATATATGGCCTAGACAATCCTAATATTAGCCTACATGTATGCATTTCTGGAGGTTTTAATCTGGTTTTTACTATTTTCCAGTGTGTCTTTTCTCTATTATATAGAAAAAACATGTAGCTAATGTATCTTTTTTCGATCGGGAAATTGATTGCAGACAAAGTCATGTATATTTTCAAAAACACTTTAATCAATAAATATTTTAAAATACAGGAGCCATACTCTAAGTAGTCACTCCTAACCTACTCCGCAATAAAAAAACCCTTACAGTGCGGAGATCGACTTCAGACGTCAGAATCTGACGTGTAACGGTGTATAGACGTCAGGTTCACATATCTGAAGTCGATCCCCGCTCAGAAAGAGTAAAATATGTAAAATGGTCGTAGACCCATAATATAGGTATTCAAATGAAGCGGTACGAGCTAAATAAGACATTCATGATGATTTCAAATTGAAAATAACCCTTTCGTTTCTATGGTTTTTGCAAAACTATTTCGGCTGTGTAAATGTTTTAAACACCGATAGTTTTCGACCTTGCCCAATTAACCTGAACCAAACAAAAAAATTGTCGTGACTTTGGCCATACCTAACCCTGCCTACCTCCCTCTTAACACTAGCTCACAACTACTACCACTCAAGAAGGTATACGTCAGGTTCTGACTTAAAATATTTATAATGGCCGTAGTATTCAAATGCAGCAGAAAGAGCTAGCCAAGACATTTATGATAGTTTCATATTGATTTTTTTTTATCTTAATTGTTTATACAAACATATTTCAGCGTTGTAAGGAATTGTGTTAATCTGGAATTGTGTATTGCATCCCGAAATTACTGGAAATGTTTTTTTTATAAAATTCCAAATGTCACACCCTCCGCGATAAAATGAGTCGTACTGCGCAATATATTAAACGGTGCTATAGGCTGAAATAGGTATCACGCACTAATATATTTTTAGTAATAAAAACACTTAATAGTTGTATTACGAGCATTACGAAACACAATCTAAATGTCAAAATGTATAGAATGATTATTTTAAATAATAATAAACTAGGGCTAGCACATTCGGTTTGTCGTTTAGTGTGACACATATAACTGACAGTCTTTTTATGATAATACAATTTTCATGTAACTGAATTTTGTTTAATATATGGCACGTAGTGGCTAAATGAAATGAAATGAATCAGGCTTTAGGCCACCTTTGTGCACATATAGGCTTAACTGGGCCAGGAGAACCTCCTGAGGATGGTGAGATGAATGAGATGACACTGTCCTCCAGACACAGGATTCGAAATTCGCGTCCTGGCGGTCTGGGGTCGAGCACGCTACCTCTATAGTAGCTTCTAGTGGCTAAAAACACGACAGAAAAGAAAGCTTTGACGGTAAATATAAATAATGGTTGTGTCAACTTCCTAGTAACGTCTCAACACATTGCTAGTGACGCATGTGAATAGAGTTAAACCTTCTAACACGTCTAACACGCATTTTCCTTTATTTTCATTCGCCCAGGGACGCGATTTGCAGCCACAATTCCTACCTCAAGGTGACTGAATGAATGGGGTTTTAGGCCACCTTTCTGCACATATAGGCTATACTGGGCCACAACGTGGATGAAAACGTCCAGATTTGGTGTAAAATACATGCAGTATAATAGCTCTAATTAAAATTCAAGATGTCCTTATTGTGACGTATTTTTTCATTTTTAGTCAATTAAATTTATTCAAAATATGTCATGAGGTTATTCGCTGGAAATTTAAGGGTGAACCCTTAAAACGCTGAGATATTTTTGTGTAAACCATGGAGACCAAAGGGTTTTTTTCTATTTAAAATCATTATTAATGTCTTAGTATTAGTCACCTCTTTCCGCTTCATTTGAAAGCCTATGCTATGGGTTTGAAATTTTAATTCTTTAGGCGTAGGGCTCGACTTTAGACGTCAAAATTCGACGTCTAAGTCATACAACGATGGAAATTAGGCGCGGGAACCATCGTTAGATGTAGATGTCAGTCGTCTAAAGTCGTTCCCGCACTGAAAGAGTAAAACAAATATAATGACCGTAGATCCATAACATAGGTGTTCAAATGAAGCGGGAAGACATTTCTGGTGACTTCAAATTGACGAAAAAAACCGTGGTCTCCATGGTTTATACAAAAATATTTTAGCGTTGTAAGCATTAACCCTTCGAACGCTTAATATGTTTCGCTAAACATTGAAACCAGAGGGGTTTTTTCCATTTGAAATCATTATAACTGTCCTAATTAGATCTTTTCGATTCATTTGAATACCTATGTTAGGGGTCTACGGCCATTAAAAATATTTTTACTATTACTATGCGGGGATCGATTTTAGACGTCAGAATCTGACGTCTACCGACGTCAGATTCTGACGTCTAAAGACGATCCCCGCACTGTAAGGGTGAAAGGGCTAAGTGGTTCACGTCGTAAATATATATGATTGACCCTTAATAATGTAGAAACAAGGATGTGTAGAGGAGTGGTTGAGGTAAAGTACTCCTTTAATCTACACGGGGCTAAAAGGAAAAATAATACGTTAAGTTGTATCTGAAAAATAGCAACAAGGAAATATTGAGTATTACACTTTTATTGGAGTTATACATTCTGTTGAGTTTTCGTCATTCATTCATATATTCATTCATTTATTCATTCATTCATTCATTCATTCATTCATTCATTCATTCATTCATTCATCCATTCATTCATTCATTCATTCATTCATTCACTCATTCATCCATCCATTCATTCATTCATTCATTCATTCACTCATTCACTCATTAATTCATTCATTCATTCATTCATTTATCCATTCATTCATTCATTCATTCATTCATTCATTCATTCAATCCTTCATTCATTAATTAATTAATTCATTCATTCATTCATTCAATCATTCATTCAATCAATCATTCATTCATTCATTCATTCATTCATTCATTCATTCATTCATTCATTCATTTATTCATTCATTCATTCATTCATTCATCCACCCATCCATTCATTCATTCATTCATTCATTCATTCATTCATTCATTCATTCATTTATTTATTCATTTATTCATCCATTCATTCATTCATTCATTCATTCATTCATTCATTCATTCATCCCTTCATCCATTCATTTATTCATTCATTCATTCATTCATTCATTCATTCATTTATTTATTTATTCTTTCATTCATTCATTCATTCATTCATTCATTCATTCATTCACAGATGGAATTGCCATGAAATTCCTAACTTTAAATGAATTTTATTTGAATTTTATTTTCTTATAAAGTTTATTGAAACCGTATATATACTGGCCTAGCTTCCATGTGGTTAATGCCATTGCTTACCGATACAATTCCCATGTTATCCTGACATATATCTGACATGCCTATAAGGGACCAACCAGGGGCGGAGCTAAAGAGTTCCCCAGGTATACTGAAAGTCAGACAAGTTTTACGTGACTGGCTTACCAGCAAACACGAGATGTCGTCGCATTATCGTTTCCTTGTTTTCTATTTATAAAACTTGTCATGCTGGGATCGTTTATATATACATGTATAGGTCCACCACTACCCCTGATACATTCTGATTCATCAGATCCACTATCATTTCATCACTTATTGGAGTGTAATTGAGAAAAAAATAAAATAATAAATATATTTAAAAAATAAATTCGAGATGTACATCAACTTCTATGCCACACTACCTTAAGATTTTTTTATATACACTTTTTTCATTTCGCAGTGTTTTATATATTACGATGCGATTTATGTTAAATCATTTTGGAAATATTGTACATGTACCCAGCCTAAGATTTTAGACTAACTATAATATTTACATACAAATCCAATGCCCATTATCTTTTGTAATCTCTGGAAAAGTACAGATACAGAAAAGGTATTCTTAAAAGCTATTGATTGAACCATTTGTTTTATTTCAGATTTAAATACTATTCAGAGTGATATAGGGATGCAATTAATGAATTAGTATTTAGCACTTCTGCAATGGCAATTTGTTTGTTTGTTCGTTTGCACTTGCTTGTGGATATTTTATTTATTTACACAGGTGTGTAAATAAATTATATTGTTTGAACAATTAAGTATCTAGTTGTAATTATTAATTAATTCAAATAATTAATAAATTATAGTTATGTAAAATAGTTATGTTATTCACCAAGGAGTTTTTATAAAGGAGGGAAATATAATCTGTGAATAAATGAATTATTAGAAAAAATGGGATATTTCAGAATAAACATACAAATATTTTCTGATAGGATAGACATCGAACAAGATGCGCATTCGCTCAGTTATAGCTGTGGTAATAAACAATTCCAAATAAAAAAATATTATATCTCGCCTTGTCTAGCGGTTTTGTGAAGTTTTCTTACATTAGCAATAGTATAAATGTAGATTTGATTTTACAAAGAGATAAACAAATGGATGGCTTATCTAGAAGCCTTGTATGCACAGCACTATATAGAATCCAGAAAAAATAGGATCTCGAAACAATAAACACATAACTGACATGTATTTACAAGTTTGTGTAAATTAAATATTTAATAAATAAATGCATCTTTCTGCAACTGTAAAAGGATATACTAAAATCATAAAAAAATCGGTGATTTTATTTTAGCTTAATATTATGACCATAATATGATGTAAACATTTCCATAGACTAGAACTGCAAAAGTTTTTTTAATTTTTGTGCTGCGCACTTACCAGTTAGGCTAAAGATATAGAGACGAAATTCCCGTATTTTTTATTCTTGACATGGTTGTCAAAAATTAGAAATCAGGAATTTCGTCTCTATATCTAGCTTAACTGGTAAAGGCGCAACACAAAAATATAAAAACTGTTGCGGTATTAGTCTATGGACATGTTTGCATCATATGATCATATTAATAAGCTAAAAAAAAAATCACCGATTTTTTGATGATTTTAGAACTGGGCATGTCCCTTTAATGTTTTCTGTTTCAAAATAAACATGCATTTACTTATCACGTACTGTATTCTACCCCTCACCAATCGACGGGAAAAACATTGACACTTCGATTTCCGTCATTTAGATGTTGAATAAATATGGCTTGAAATCCAAAAATGGATCATATTACATAGGCTAAAGGACCTATGTCATGATGTTTAATATAACAGAAAAAGTTACAATATAACACATTTCCGCACGTGGCATGTTTGCAAACATTTACCCAACATTGTCACAATGCTATACGAACGTCACAGACGTCAGTGTAGCATTGTGGCAATGTTGAGGTTATGTTTTTCATTGGTTATATATTTCGTACTGCGTCGCTTTGTCGTAAACCTATGGTCCTCAAAGCTGCCATAAAAGGTGTAATGTATTCAACAAGGGGCATGAATATGTAACGAGTGCATGCAGATAAGAGGGGGCAACCCGTACAAGTGACCTTATAGGGCTTAGAGTACACGCGGACAAGTGGGACTAATACAAATTAGAGACCATCTAGACCCTAGAGTATATTATTACAAGCGGGGGCAACCCGTATAAGTGACCTCATAGGGCCTAGAGAACGCGCGGACAAGTGGGACTAATCCACACGAGAGACCATCTAGGTCCTAGAGTACATAATGACAATCCGGACAACCCGTACAAGTGACCTTCTGGGTCCAACGGTCATACAAATGTGAAGACTCGTCGATTAAATTGATGTTCTAGGCCCCGTCACCCGTGTGAACTAGGAGGTATAATCACTGATAATCCGTGGGAGTAACTCTAATAACAACTGCATGACGGCTGCTGATTTGCTGATTCTGACACGTGACACAGCTTATCACCTTCCAATAGTCAGATGTCAGACTCACCCCAGTGTACATGCGAATAATAGGTTAGTTTCTTACGCTTCTGTGTAGAAGAATATGCAGTAGCTATTTAAATCTCTGGTTTTAGTGTGAGAAACACTTTGTACATATCAATACAGCGCTCTTTACCCGTATTTTAAGTATATTTTAAATATCCCGTATAATATAATCATAATAATGGCAAGTTTGATTTTAAGTTTATATATCATATCGATTTTCAAGTGATTTCATAGTTGTATATACATGTACATATTTTCATTTTACTACATAGACTTTTTGTCGTCAATAAATATCTATCCAGTATTATTTCATGTAAGAGACCATCTACGTCCTAAAATCAATAATGAAAGATACGAGATATATATTTTTTAATTCATTGGGCTCTAGACTTCATAGTGTCGAGAGACGTCAGAATCTGAGGTCCAAAGGCGTCAGATTCTGACGTCGAAAGACGGTCCCCGCACTGAACGAATTAAACAAAATTTAATGGGCCCGTAGACCCATGACATAGGTATTGAAATGAAGAGGACAGAGGTAACTAAGACATTTATGATGATTTCAAATTGAAAATAATGATTTAGTCTACATAGTTTGTATAAAATATTTCAGGGGTTTAAGGGTTAAATATTAACATGAACAGAAAGGTCCCTTGGGACTAAAAACAACTCTCCAAGAAAAATGGTAACGCACCTAGTGAACTTGGGGTCACTCAGTCAATGACAGGATCAACGAGGTCATTTAACATATAACATATATCATATAACACATAACATATAACAATAGTGTTTATAACTACTGTAATTATTGTAATTATTGAAATTGACATAATCATTGAAATATTTAAACAGATTTATTAGGTCATCTACACTGAGCTGGTGGGCTTCAGCTGGTCCCACCTCAGTGTGGATGATTATGTAAAACTGAGCCGCTTTTCCCGTCAGGCAGGGGTGTTTGGTCGGGGCTGGTTCGGTGGTGGGTCAACGTCGTAGACGTTGAGCCACCATTGAGCCGGCGTCGACCGGACATCTCGTGCTTGTCGGGCCACACTGTCACCAACATCCGCAGATATATTTTTGTATTTAGAGTGACTTGTAAGCCATTTTTGGCTGAACAATGTATTATGTATGTCACTGAAATAAATAAAGATATATATATAATGCTTTCGACGCTGAATTTGTTTTATCAGAGATTGTGTGCGACAATCTCTGGTTTTATTTAAACCGTTCTTCAATTTGAAATCATCATAAATGTCTTAGTTCGCTCTTTCCGCTTCAATTGAATACCTACGTTATGGGTCTACGACAATTATAAATATTTTTAATTCTTTCAGTGCGGGGACCGTCTTTATGCGTCAGAATCAAATTAATGATTTAAACTTCTTAATTTTGAAAGGCAGAACTTGCGTTTGGTATTGAATTAATTCTATTAAAATATGTCTATAATTACGCAGATAATTATGTCTCATTACCAGGCAAAGGGTTTAACTTTAAATATTTGAAATATGCCTTATATTACAGTGTTTATATTTATTTTACGCAAACGTGTATATACATCTTAGCTATATCTAGGCCTATATAGCTTATTTAAACAAAGGAGCTATTTTGGATGAAGTGGAGTGTTGAGTGTTTTCAAATGTATAAAGCGTCAGGTCAATCTCTTAAATAAAAAATAGCCAACTATAAAACATTTTTCTCTGGTATAGGCCTACCATACATACCATGTCTACAGCTATGAAGAGTGATTTCTGATATAGAATTTAAAGTAAACCAACAAACACAAGCTTTTTAATGTTAGGCCGGCGTCTACAACGCTGGCCCAACATTAAAACGGAATTGGTTTAATGTATACTGGTTGCCGGGAGACCGTCATCACACTCACGTGACAAAGTCCACGCGAGGTGAGATTTTACGAGACGCTGGTAAATCCACGTCACATAGTCCACGTCATGATGAAGCTGGCACATACATTTTATGTATGTATATTTCAATATAGTGCTTAGATACTTTACTGTTGTGCCACACACTATTTTCATGATTTCTGGATATTTCGTACGTTTTAATTTGCTTAACCATGTCACAATGCTCTACTACATATTGCCTGTATGTCTTATTATTGTTTTTTACTCTACTTATATCAACTTTTGTATCTACGCTTTCCAGAGTGTATGTTTTGTTACTATTTATTGTAATAACAGGTATTTTATCTCTGTTTTTGATGCGAGAAACAAAATTTAATAGGATGATATGAATTATGTATGGCATCATTAACCTGTTAAAATGTATTTGTTTTATAATTTTTTTAGTTAATACTTGTACATATATTTTACAGCATTATCTATTTTGTTATAGCATGCACTGTATAAACATGTACAGGTCATTTTAATGGCACATACCTGGATAATAGAGCTACAACTGTACGAGCTGTAATGCAAAAAATAATAACATTCAGTTCGTATACGTTAATGATATAATCCCCCAAGGTCAAGTTAATCCCTTACAACGCTGAATTATTTTTGTTAACCCTTAACCGCCGGTGTCGCATATATTCGGGTTTTCATTTTTTATTAGCACACTGAGTATCACCTTTTAAACATGCTAAAGATAAAATGTGACATCAATCAGCAATATTTGAAAACATCGTCAAATTTTGTCAAAATTAAATAATTTTCACTCACTTGAAGTTGTGGATCGCGTCAGCGAGACACAACTTCAAGTGGGTGAAAATTCAGATTGAATAATTTGGCGGTTAAAGGCTTAAACTGTGGAGACTAAATGTGTTTTTTTTCAATCATAAATGCCTTATTTTGTTTTTTTCCAGCTCATATGAATAACTATACGCTATGCTAGGAGTCTACGGCCAAAAGAAACATTATAATTATTTTTGTGAGGGGACCGGCTTTATACGTCAAAATCTGACGTCTACAGATATCTGATTCTGACGTATTTAGGCTATAGTAGTATTGTTTTCTTATGTCAGAATCAGAATCAGAATCATTTATTTGGCTTCACAATGTGTACATCGTATTAGCACATACATAGTATAGCAACAGAACAAATCAAACACAAACATACATAATTATAGTGAAAACAGCTCAATTAAATACATTGAGGTCTCTGGGCATGGTCTCCCTGCTTGTTTATAGATGGTGTTTTAAATGTTATGTTTTATGTGTGGGCACGTGTTTTAGTTCCCTGACACAGCTCGCTTTAAATATAAAATTTGCTAGTTTAGAAAGGTAGGTGTGTCTTCAGATTGGAAACAACTTTTATGCATATCAGTGAGATCATACTTTAGTAATGACTTTAGTAATACCCTTATATAATCCGCTCTTATGAATTAAATATGTCTCAAATCTATGAAAATCATAATACATTTCGACTTAAATTTAGAAAATTCAACATATTTTCAAACACTTGAGATTGATGTTCGCGGTAGCGAGACACAACTTTAAGTGACTAAACATTTTAATTTATTAGCAAATATTAATGTATTTAGCAAATCCAACATATTTTTAGTCACTTGAAGTTGTGGATCGCGGTAGCGAGACACAACTTCAAGTGACTAAAAATGTAAGTTTATCAGCTCATATTAATTTATTTAGCAACTCAAACATATTTTTGAAGTTGTGGGTCGCGCTAGTGAATAAAAATGGTAATTTGTTAACTCAGGGCTCTAAGGATTAAAGTGTAAACACTGAATTTATTTTGACTTATAAGTTGGTGAAACCGGTGAATACTTGACTTAATTTCCCGCCGCCTCAGAAGATAAGAATAGTCTTAAATATTATTGCCCTGATTTATTAGCAAACGCGAGGCATTTGATTTTGCCAACGCTGGGTGAAGGTTGAATTACCTCAAAGATGGTCGGCCAGCTTTGACCCGTCATCAGGACAGAACCGTGTGTTTTTCTGTCACAACTTGACCGGGCATGTCCAAGTAATCACAAGACAATAAAACACTTCTGGTTTAGTGTTGGGCCACCGTCTGCAACACTGGCCCAACATTAAAACAGCTGTGATTTAACGTGTTGTGTTTGCCGGGGTAGCTCGTGTTATAAGGCTGGGTTTTGGCGCGCTCTCTGCGCTGAGCACATCTCACACATCTTAACCCCTGTCCTCCTAAGACCGCATATATAACTATTAAAGCAGATTTTAAACCAAATAATATGTCACTGAAATGGTTAATGTAGTTTGTGGTGGATGCTCAGTTAATCAAATAATTATATTTAGAAGTTGTATATTAAAAAAAAATGGAAACATATTTCGTCATTTGAAGCTGGAAATTGCGATAGCAATTCCAGCTTCAAATGACGAAAAATACAATGGAGAGAATTCAGCCGGATAAGGAATAACTATTGACCTGCTAAGACCGCATATATCAGTTTTCAAAGAAGGCCCAAATAAAATAAAATAACACTGAAATAAATATAATGGATTGTGGTACATAATCAGTTAATCAAATAATTTGATTTTAAAGTTATTTTTTATTTGTAATAAATAGAGATTATTTTTTCATCACTCGAAGCTAAATATTGCGCTAGCAATTCCAGCTTCAAATGAATGAGTATTTATCGATCAATTCACAGTTCAGGTGTTAACCCTCTTATCCTGAAGCGTCTGCGTATATCCTTCTTAATTCTGCTGCTATTTAGCAATTTACCGTTAGAGTGCGGGGACCGTTTTAATACGTCAGAATCTGACGTCTGGAGACGTCAGATTATGACGTATAAAGACGATGCCCGCAATGGAAGAATTAAAATGTTTATAATGGCCGTAGACCCAAATGCCATTTTAGATTTAAATCCCAACAACGGTAACATTTTGACATGTAATAAAATTAAACATCTAAGTTTAATGGGTTTATAGAGAGACGTTCAATTTATTACATGTCAAATTGTCTAACTTTTGACATACGTTACTGTATATAATATCACAAATTCCCAGGGCTGTTGGGATTCTTTTGAAAAATAGTGTTTGTCGAGAAATGACTGAGAAATCAGCGAAAATCATGCGATCCTGGTTGATCAGTTTTAATGTGATATAATCATAATACTGCAGATCTGCTAATATTCGCGAGGTTTTAAATTCCCCCGAATTTAGTGAGGAGGACAATTTCGTGAATTCAAGAATTTTTTTTTTAATAGGGCTACTAAGGAAAAAGGAAAATTCGCGAATTCTGAACTTCGTGAAAAGTCTTAAAATCAGAAATTCGCGATCATTTAAACACGCCAAAATTAGCAGATCTACAGTATATCAAAACTAAAACTGAGATATTTCTCGGTGTACTGTACTAAATAATTATTTTGATTGAAATTATGCGCCATGGTGCATATATGCGGAGCTAGCATGTAAAAGGTCAGTATATGTGGCACTAGTATATAAAGGGTCAGTATAAGCGGCACCAGTATGTAAAGAGTCCGCGTACCACTCCAACTTTACCGTCCGGCGAACCCACTTACGGCCTCACGGCGAACCCACTTTCCTCTTCTTTTGCAAACAAAATAAAATTTTACGACGTTCTGGTGCCGAGTGTACGCCCGCGAAAAGGTCCGCGGTGAGCCGAGGTAAGAGGGGGTGAATTCACCAGCTAGGTGACGGAGTGGGGCCGTTATAACCAACCGTAAAACCTACCATATTATCGGTCTGTGCATGCTGCTCGTTATTTACTTGAATTTGTGATGAGAAACTAAGAGTACACATTTTTAAATTAGCAAAGATCGGAACAATGACAATTTTCATTTCGCCAAATATATGTATCTTTAAACCATTGTACTACTGACCATTCCTGACATGAACTTTTTCTTTCTTCTCACAAAAAATAACACTTGTTTTACCCCAGATCAAAATCAAACTTTTTATTTCCTGAGATGTCACAGACAATTTTTTTCCTAGGACATGTTTGAATTTAAAAGGCAGATATTATTTTATCATGCTCATTCCAGTGTGTCAGTTTAATACGTATGTGTATTAAACTGTCAAGATTGTTCTCACACATAAATGAACAATTTTTTTTCCCCACAGTTTGTTCATTTTTGCCAACTTTGTGAACAAATTATTTTTTAACGCCAAAAAACATACATCGGTAATAAATGGCCGAGAAATTAAGTAATTTAAAAGTTCACCCACTTTAAGCTAACGCGATTTCTAGCTCCCACTGACGAAAACTATTTATATTTTTTTGTAAATACAAATCCTCTAATTTGGATGATTTGATCAACTAAGCATCCACCACAAACTATATCATCCGTTTCAGAGATTTATTATTTGGTTTAAAATCCGTCCAAAATATATACGGGCGTAGCAAGACAATAGTTAACCCTGTCAGCACGGGAACCGTCTTTATACGTCAGAATCTGACGCCTGTAGACGTCAGATTCTGACGTCTAAAGACTGTCCATGCACTGAAAGAATTAAAATATCTCTAACGGCCGTAGACCTATGACATAGGTATTCAAATGAAGCGTAGATAGGTAACTAAGATATTCATGATGATCAAAGTGGAATTGGAATTAAAACATTTATACCGGCTGTAGACCCATGACATAAGTATTCAAAAAAAACGGAAATAATTAACTAAGACATTTATGATGATTTCAAGTTGGAAAACCTCTTTGGTCTCCATGGTTTATACAGACATATTAAAACTGTAAAGATTCGAGCGTAGCAGGACAAGAATTAGGACTAAAAAATGTCTCTGAGATTGATAAAATAGTTCGTGAGATATATACAGCTAATCAAGTTATTTAATTTAGGAGGTATGTGTTTTTTATATAAATATGTATATTTTTGTCTTTTGATATTTGAAATTAGCGTTTGCATTCCAGCTTTAAATGAATTAAAAACAGAAGCGAACAATTTAGCAACACAGAAGAGTCCAAACAAGAAATGAAACACACCAATTCAGTCAGTTATATCATTAATTGCAAGAACGACGCATGCGAAATATTCAAATTGCCAACTAGTCAGTATAGTGTCATACCTCAAAATGTAAATTCATAAATTATTATATCTTCGCTACATTTAAATGTTAGCTTGGCTTTCAAGGTGCTGACGGGGTTTATAGCCGTTTTCATTTTTTTATTTTCTCCTCCAAAAAACACAATTCGAAAGAAAAACGAGCATCGTTAGATTTTATAGCGCATATTTTGATTCAAATAATTATTGTGGACATGTAAGTAATTTTGACTTGCTTGGTATACACAGCTATAATTTAACGCTATGTATGTTGGCTGAGTTAACGGGTTATTTTTATGACAAGTAAATGATGAATTTTAATTTTTATCTCTGGTTTTGGTGCGGGAAACAGATGACAGACAATTGTCGATTATTTTATTTTATGTGTACAAATCGCAAAATTTATAATCTATACTATGTACATTTTTAAATAGCATGTACACAAAAACATTGCTATTTTAAACACTGGATATTATTTTATTCTATAATTTTAATTCACTTATATGGTTGACAGGCATTGTAGAGGTCGTCTCGACCTGTTCCCGTCATCCAAAGTTAATAACATGTTCAAAAAGTGATAATAATAATGTTTATAATGTACCATTTTTGCATGTTTTTAACTGGAAGTCAAATAAACAATTGTATAAATAAAACATCTATCTCTCTATTGTGACTTTTTTCCAATTATTCGTCAAGTAAATTCAGAGTTATTGTCGTCTATGTTGTGGATTCAAACAAGTGTTCTTATTCTCATACCGTATTTTTTGTTTTCCTATTATTTTATTTTTATTAATTCGAAATATTTTTCACAGCGAAAAAAATATTTACATCGTGCGCATTTTAGACAGAGGACATCGGTTCAATAACCTTACAGAGTGAATACAATGCTTGGCTGATGCTGGGCCATAGTCCGCGACGTTGGCCCAGCATTGCCACAGCATTATAGTGGGATTCGGGTGTATAAAACTTCAAACGTGTGTAGATTTGAGTTATTATGTTTTATATGAGTGTGTGGGGGTCGGGGGGGGGGGGGGGGGGTAAGTGTAGCTGGCACACAGGTATAGACCTGTAGGGGTCAGGTAGGTACTGATGTCTCAACCAGCACCACTATATTAGACAATGCTGGTTTAATGTTGTGCCAGCGTCGCAGACGCTGGCCCAACGTTAAACCAACATTGGGTGAACGGGATACTGATTTCTCAGTTAACACGTCATGTGTAATCAATGGTGGTTCAATGTCAGCAACACTGGCCCAACATTATACCAGCATTGGGAGAACATAGTTCCTGAGTCAACATGATACTTTTAACTAGTTGTTGTTCAATGTTGTGTCGGCGTTGTAGACGGTGGGCCAGCATTAAGCCAGCATTGTTTGTGTGTGTTATGGTGGCTGCTTTCCAGCTATAAGAGGTTGTGCTCTACAGGTGATGAACAGAACACTCTCAGGACGTCGACAAGCTGCTACTCCTGCCGCCTCCTGCACTGTGATAGGATGTACTATATTTTAGGAGTTACTCCTGTCGCATGGAAGACATGGACATAGACAGGCACAAGCGCGAAGATTTGGACAGGCGCGAGCGCGGAAACGTGCACAGGGGCCAGCGCAAAGACATGGACAGGCGAGAGTGCGAAGACATGAAAATAACGAACACTAGGATTTTTTGAAGCCGCTTGGAAGCTACGGACAGTTTGAAGAGCGTATCATGGGCGCGAGCGTGAGCGCGATAAATGGGAGCTAGTGTGAACAATTGAACTATTATAGAGAGTAATTGTAGTTATATCCAGCTGATTGTAGAATACTTAGTGAATCTAATTGGACGTCATTTTCACCACAGCAAGGACACATCATTGACGATAGACATACCACCAGACAAAGAATTAACTGTGAAACACTGCGCTATGTCGTTAGCAAAGGATATGATAAACGTGAAATAGACGTTGAAGCAAGAGTTTATTTAATCCAAATATGATTGAAACTTTTATCAAAATAGGCATGGAAAAAACATTTTAAGATATTAAAAAAGTGGTCACGAAAATACTCTGTACTAATTAAATTATTGGATTTACTTTAACGAAAAGAAAAACACATAGCGATCGCGAATTGCTAGTCTGGTGGATGATGTACATGTGTAGGCTAAGCTGGACCTGCAAGATGCACCTCGCGACATAGAACCTGAGGGGGGTGATTTGAGGTCTAGAACGTTACCTATCGATCACTGACGACATGCTGCAAAGACCATGCTTATGTATCACTCAAGCGGGAATGGTGAGGAACTGAAGAAGGCATCAGGCACAAGGTAAGGCATCAGATAAGGCATAAGGTACAAGGGTAAGACAGATACGGCATATATAATATTTAAACGGTGTCCATTTTTTACTGTTTTTGATTATTGTATTTTTAAACAAAAATATCGCCGTAACCAGCAAATAACGTGTATTATAAACTATTTTTTTAAAGAAAAAAGTCAGGCCCCATTCCCATTTATCAGTCAATGTATCGGGTACAAGGTAAGACATCATAGTTATGCGGCATCGGGTGCAGGGTATGGCAGAGTGTATGTGTTTTTTGTTATTTTTTCAGTAAAAAGTACAGTAGAGACATATAACTAAGACATTTATGATTATTTAAAATTAAAAAAAAAAACATTTGGTCTCTATTGTTAACACAATGTTTTAGCTTTGTAAAGGCCAAATGCCTTGGCCTTAGATATTTGAAACAAATGTGATGTACGCTTTTTATATATGTAAAAGTACATTTGATCATTTTTTTAATTTATTTGCAATGAAATGACTTTCTAGTTGAAAAACGTTATAATGATGCATTATCCCCGCACAGTAAGAGTAAAAATATTTATAATGGCCGTATACCAATAACTTACCGGTAAGTATTTAAATGAATCAGTAAAAGCTAACTAAGACATTTATGATGATTTCATATCTCCCTGGTGCATACGAAAGTATTTCAGCGCTTTGAGTGCTAGGCGTTATCATTTCTATAGCCTTTTCAGCCTTTATATTTGTCATTTACGAAAAGACAATTTGAAACAGTAATCAGCATTAAGCTTACCAGATTGGCTTACAAAATATTAAAATTGTCCCATTTCAAGTTGTGGGTCGCTGCAGCGAGCGTGTAAAAAGTTTAATTTGATAATGTCGCGCTTAACCATTTTCAGGTTGGCTGACGTAATATTTATCAGCATATTTTGCTACAATTATTATATTATATATTTATTGACATTAAGAACTATACAATAAGACTTATGTCATTCAATTTATAATCACACAAATTATAGTAACAATAATAATAAGAATAACATATAGACAAGTACAAAGCGCATATATTAAAGCAGAATAATCAGCCGACATTATCAAAAATAAACGTAGTAATTTCAAATGAACGAGATATGATAATCACTAAACATACACCTAACACTAGTAAATTATGTTCGTTTAATCAAATAAGTTAAAATAACTCTTTATTTATTGGACATGGAATCAGTAAAACAATTTCCAAATAAGTTTGAATTATTGAATGTATTTGTGATATTATTTTTGACTTATTAAATATATTCTTGATATTATTTTTACGATGAGACGTCAAACTCATTGTAATTCACATACATTTTGAACATATTTAGGTGTATAGCCTAGAATACAATTAATGGTCCTGGGCAAAAAGAAAAAAAAAGAAAAAAGAAACCTCATAAATATATAATTATGTAGATACATTATAGTTTTGTTCAAAAACTGAAATAAACTCACTGTAATTTTTTTGTGATTTTGAGTTTTAAATTTGACCTAATTGTGATATAAAATGTACTCATTATCTTTGCAACATATTAACCTTCACAGCGCTGAAATATGTTTATATAAACCAAGAGACAAAAGGGTTATTTTCAATTTAAAATCATTATAAATGTCTTAGTTAGGTCTTCCCGCTTCATTTCAATACCTATGTTATGGGTCCACGGCCATTATAAATATTTTACTCTTACAGTGCGGAGATCGTCTTTAGACGTCAGAATCTGACGTCTACAGACGTCAGATTCTGACGTCTGAAGTCGATCCCTTGGTTAAAAAAATCCCTTGGATTTCAAAGGGTAATAATAAATGGTGGCAGCACAGATTTTAGCGTAGATGTGCTATATCGAAATGTCACAAACCAATAAACACAAGACATTGTCCCAATATTGGTTAAATGCTGGTCCATAGTCTACGACCCTGGTCCAACATTTACCTAGCATTGCGTCAATGTCTCGCGTTGTATTTAGTCATTCAGGTTTATGACTGATTTTAATCAACTACAGTTATATGTCCCTCTTCAATTTAACATGTTCACTCAACCATTCTCTACATATTATGGTACACATTGCTATAGTAACCACCGCAAACCTTTAACTCTTTCAGCGCGGGGACCGTCTGTAGACGTCAAAATCAGACGTCTGTAGACGTCAAAGTCGATCCCCGCACTGAAAGAATATTTCTATTCTTATTAGCTAACATAGTTATTCAAATGAAGCGGGAAGAGCTGACTAACTCATTTATGGTGATTACAAATTGAAAAAAACCTGTGGTCAAAATATCGACTTTAGTCGTCGGAATCTGACGTCTGTAGACGTCAGATTCTGACGACTACAGTCGATCCCCGCACTGTAAGAGTCAAAATATTTATAACGATCGTAGATCCATAACATAGGTATTCAAATGAATCAGAAAGAGCTAACTAAGACATTTATGATGATTTCAAATCGAAATAAACCCTTTAATCTCCTAGTTTTTTTACAAAAATATTTAGCGCTAAGCACGACAATAATCGTTTTTAAATTTGTCAAGTCACAGTAACTGGGGTAGAAATGAATGTTTAAGCAGCAAGATGTACGAATATTTATCGCAATCAATGAACGGATTATCAAGATTATTGCAGCGAAGGTGAAATTTATCAAAATGTCGTCACATAGACTCTGGTGTATATTTTTTTCCAAAATATAAACTTCTTTTCCTAAAACCGGGTTCATGATACAAAAAATGTATAGGTCGCAGTGTAGACGCTATGTCCGAATCTGTCATTTTTTCACATTCTGTCCCATTTTTTATTCCCTGCCCACGAAGTCGAGTGAGAGATATATTGTGAGCATTATGTCTGTGCGCCCTTCGACCGTGTCCGGTTGCTCGTCCATGTTTCGTTCCCGGACGATATTCCGGAAACCGCTACCCAACAAACACGAGACATTGAACCAGTGTTGTTTAAATGTTGGCCCGCCGTCTTCGGCGTCGGCTCTACATTATAATAACATTGGTTTATCATCACGTGTTTGCTGGGTAGATGGATTGTTTTCATATTGTACACACAAATCCCTTAGGGAGTGTAGATGTGCCTTTTTGAGTTTGACTTTTGACCCATTTTATTAATGACGGGGGATATCGTCAGCGTCAGTGCCCTTGTTTTTTCTTGGATAGGAGGGTGGGTGGGTCTTGTAAATCCTAACCAAAATATTTTTGGGATTTTGAATTTTTAATATATATTGAAGACCCCTAAGCTATTTTTAAGATTGAACATGTTCAATATTAGGACCTTAGACGAACCCGACGAGATCATCATAAATGTCTTAGTCCGCTCTTTCCGCTTCATTTGAATACTTACGTTATGGGTCTACGACCATTATATTTTTTTAATTCTGTCAGCGTAGGGATTGACTTTTAACGTCAGAATCTGACGTCAAAAGTCAATCCCCGAGCTGAAAAGATTAACTGAGAATAGACTATTTATCGTAATATCAGCAGCGTTTACATTGTATAGACTGAGATGTGCTTGTGTGTCTCAGAAAACACAGAACATTTGTATGGCATTTGTACGACGTTGGCCCAACATTGTACAAATATTATACAAATGTTTTGTGTTCGGAGGGATGTGCAAGGGTCCGGAGGCACAAGCCGTGAAAGTCATCCCTCCGCAAACACAAGACGTTAACCCAATTTTGATTAAATGTTGGCCCATCATCTTCGACACTGCTCCAACATTGATTTAATGATTGATCCAGCGTCTCGTGTTAGCTGGGACGTCACTTGTGAGCCACAGATTTGCCGCTGTTTAGTCAATGAGCTATCAAGGAGCCCCTCTGCCTCTCAGTACAGCTTAAAGTCATGGAACCTAGTCTCTCTAGTAGTGCTCTCAGATGCGACCAAGTAAAGCTTGAAGTCATTGAATCCAACTGCCCCTCGACTGTCGATAACAAAAGCGTGAAATCATGGAACATCTCCACCTCTCAGAAGCAGCGTGAAGTCAGTACATCTCACTTTTGTGACCATTAAAATCACCATACATGGTCACACTGTCAGATGTTATAACTTCTCAGCTGAAAACGCAACACACCAAAAGCAACATGTGAGAAGAGACGCACATGAATATCAGCAATCGGATTTCATTGTCAGATGGATGCAAGAATAACCGAGCGACCTCCAGACAGATAATTTAAATTTCAATGACGGACAAGAGCTTAAATAAAATTCAAAGAGCTGCTGCACGTTTCGTAGCAAACAACTACCGGCGTAAATCAAGTGTAACAGCTGTAATCCAAGACTTACAAACTAGAAGAAAGAACTTCAGACTGACAAGCTTGTACACAATTTTGAACGGATTAATCGCTGTACCTGTCAGTGACCTTTTAACCCCAGCAGACGAAAGAACTCGTGGAGGACATAAAAACACATTAGAGCTAACACCAGGCTGGGACAAAATACCTTTTTGTACAAAATTTTACGCAATGGGATCATCTTCTACCAGCTGCTATTGAATACTGATCAGTAGCAGCTTTCAAGAGCCAACAGACTGAGCGATTAGTCTGGTCGGCCGCTCAGCACCGTCCCTTTGCCTGATACTCCATTGAGGAGGACTGCGAAGTTCAATATTTAAATAATCAAAGTTAAAGTTAAGCACCACCAGATTATCCTGGAGCATCAGACACAAGAAGCGGCCTCATTTTCATCTCATTCCGCTTTTCTTGTTTGAAGGAAAAATATAAAGGTTCAATACATCACTCGATGTGCTCTTTGTAGCTACTGTGTAGGCCACTTAATGCTCACAGTGCTGAAGTATTTTTTATAAACCATGGGGAGACCAATTAGTTTTTTTCAATTTGAAATCATCATAAATGTCTCGGTTACCTCTATCTGATTAATTTGAATACCCATGTTGTGGGTGTATGGCCATTATATATATTTTACCCTCTCAGGTAGACCGACTTTAGACGTGATAATCTGGTCGGTCCTTGCACTGAGAGGGTACAATATTTATAATGATCGTAGATCAATAACATAGGTATTCAAATGAAAATCTTTGGTCCTTGGTTTACATAAAATAATTCAACACGTTAACCCTTACAGTGCGGCCATCGACTTTAGTCGTCAGATTCTGACGACTGAAGTCGTCAGATTCTGACGACCAAAGGCGATCCCCGCACTGTAAGAGTAGAAATATATAATAATGTCCGTAGACTAATAACATAGGTATTCAAATGAATCGGAAAGAACTAACTAAGACAGTCATGATGATTTCAATGTAAAAAACCCTTTGGTTGCAACAAATTAATTCAGCGCTTTAAGGGTAAAGGTGAAGGTAACAATAACACTGAAATTGATAATATACACCATCCACAAAATCAAGCCGGTGAAAATTACCCACGTGTGTTTATTTGAGACCACCATTTTCAAATCTTGATGTTTCAGCACTAATTTATTTCCCAAATGACACCATATATGTTTTTTACCTTTGTGTTAAAACTTATTAGAAACTAATAAAGTCGTCGTCAGTGCTTAAAGGGTTAAAAAGCATTTTATCAGGACTTACTTTAACCCTTTCAAGCTTGAATTCCCCTGAATTTATCATTGTCATCTCTATCCACTACAAGCCGCGAATTGCTGTCGCAATTCTCAACTTGTAGTGGATGAAGATGACTTGAAGTGGGTAACAAATGAACACAATATATTGTTATTATTTAAAAGGTTCCATGGGAATTTTCGTTCCAAAACGGGGAATTAAGTCGATCTTCAGAGACGCAAAATGATGCTTTGATGCATCGTGAGGGTTTAAAATGAAATAAAATGAAATGAAATGAATCGGGCTTTAGGCCACCTTTGTGCACATAATGTGCGCTAAACTGGGCCACGAGAACCTCCTGAGGATGGTGAGTCGTGAGGGTTTAAAGGGTTAGAGCTCTATTTTATAGTCATGTGACATCTATTCTGATAATTTTATAGTCAAATAAGAAATAAGAATAGAATAAATAAGAATTGTCAAAAATCAGACCATTTTTGATATGTTAAAATTTATAATCATGACGCCCCACCATAAACCCATGAACTTCATTCCTGTTTATTCTCAGAATTGTGTCACATGTGAAATGGTCTAACTAGCTCATTGGTCAAGCTCAAATGGTCTTAATTTTCAGGGCTTTTGCCAAATGACCGACCAGATAAGAATGGTTGCAAAATGTCGTAAAAATCGCTTGAGGATTGATTGAGCAATACCCGGAAATTTACCTTCATTTGGAACAATCCCTCACCCTCGGACAGACTATGATATAGAGTCCAGGAACACAAGGGTTAGCTCTTCAACTAGGGGTGAAATGAAAAAAGCTTTTTATTGTGGGTGGGGGTGACAAAGGCACGATGCACTCTAGGGGGTCTGGGGATTTTTTTGAATTCTAAAGGCTTTCACCTGCAATTTAAGGTAGCCTATATAGGGCGCTCTTTGCCTCACAGTCCCCAGTTCATGGGGAAACGCCCAGGCCAAGATAAATGTAGGCCAATGGATTTTGTTGCTTGGTATTTCTTTTTCAGTGGGGTGAGGGGGGGGGTATACCCCCCCCCCCTTAGATCCACCACCGCATTCATTTCTTCAACATTTATTTCATTAAAACTTCTTTAACATCTTTAACAAAAAGATAACAAATAATTTAAAAAAAAAATACTAATTAATCCAAAGTGATTAAAAATATTAAACTTGGCAAACACTGAACCATTGTTGATTTAATGCTGGTTCACCGTCTGCGACGCTGAACCAGCATTAAAACAACATTGGGTCAACGTCTGTAATTGTATTTTATGTGTAGTTTTTGAGCAGGGGTCACTTTGCAAGGTAAAATGTGACATGCCATCAATGTCAATGCATGAAAGCCAGAGAGGGGGACGAACCTGCCAGGTCCAACTCTCCAGGCGGGCAGCTTAGACACCCACCCAATAGGGTATGTAAAATCGTGACTTAAATCTTGATGATTCTAAAACCACCACCACTTTTTCCCTAATATTCTAAAGACTCTGTTACAACAATCATACGTTTGCGTAGCCTATCACCAAGTTCTCGTTGCCAGTTGTTTACGTGTATGTTTACTTGATTGCGAGGATTATCTAGTATATAACTCATTGTAGTACAGCCTACTGATTTAGATTAACAATTCCTTTGATGACATTTCCTCCATTTTTTCCCTCAGAATTGATATTTAAAATAACCGCCATTTTAGCGCTTAAAAATAACTTTTTTATAGTGGATCCTAATTATGGCCCACAGAACTACATTTTATATGGCAAAACTTCATGGCGATATATAGCTTACAATATTATCAAATCAGGTTCTTTGCAAATTGAGGAGTGGAGTTGAACAGTCTGAAAACAAATATATTTATAGTGAACAGTTGGAGATGTATGAGGCTGTTAGAATTGAGATACGGGGGCATGTATGAACATTTAATTTTAATGTTCGCAATAAAACAATGTTCACAATGAAATAAAGATATATATCAGGCTACCTTTCTTTTTCGCTTCTTTTTTCTCTATGATCTTGAAAGTTCAGGGTCAATGTCATGGTGGGAATGACATTGTGTGGGTGGGCACCAGGCACATAAACCTTAATGTTTTCTGTATGACCTTGAGAGATCAGGGTGAAGGTCCTCATGGTGGTTTTTGGCGACCAATTTGGACTTAACTTCTAATATTGAAATATAAGTATAACAATCCCAATTAAATGAGAATATTCACATTAAACCCTTTCAAGCCTGAGTTTACCATTGTCATCATCATCCACTACAAGCCGCGAATTGCTGTCGCAATTCTCAACTTGTAGTGAATGAAGATGACTTACAGTGGGTGGCAAATGAAAAAAATGTATTGTTATTATTTAAAAAAATCAACAAAAAATGTTCTTCTAAAACCCCTTGGTGTAAAAAATTTAGTCATTTTTCAGAGATAAAAAATGATGCTTAAAACATCGTGAGGGCTGAAAGGGTTAAATATTAGAAAATTCTAAATAGCATTACATTCTGGGATTATCATTACAACAATTACAAATTCACGATGACCATTGCTGGAAATTTGAACTTGAGAAGCAGTTTTCTTGGTTTTAACCATTTTTGCCAAATAGTATTAGTACCATTACGCACAAATACTTAGGATTGGTTTCCCCAATTCCAATACTTTTCAGCTACTATTGGCTTTTCACGGCATTATACATATATTTACAACACATAGGGAATGCTCATTTTAATATATTACATCATTACATCATTATATCCTGAAATAATGTTAACAAAATATATTGCAATATTGTTACCAGGCACAACAACCGTGTTAGGTTTGGCTACTCCGTGGGTTCGAGTCCCACCACGGTTCAATGCACAGGGTACAATATTGCAGAAGTAGCATACAACAGGCGTAAAATTATTCCAAACAATATATTTCGCAATGACTCTGGTGTTATTCGAAAATTACGTGGTATTAATTTAACCATTGTGCTGC
Source organism: Flabesymbios commensalis (assembly GCA_964017125.1). Classification (NCBI taxonomy): domain Eukaryota; kingdom Metazoa; phylum Annelida; class Polychaeta; order Terebellida; family Flabelligeridae; genus Flabesymbios; species Flabesymbios commensalis. The sequence goes on from OZ024912.1 coordinate 7,052,222, forward strand.
TGAATGGTTTGTTTCTATTTTTCATTTTTAATTAATTTGACACTTAACCCTTGAAGCGCTGAATTAATTTGTAAAAAACATCGCAACCAAAGGTTTTTTTCAATTTGACATCATCACAAATGTCTTAGTTAGCTCTTTCTGATTCATTTGAATACCTGTGTTATGGGTCTACGGCCATTAGAAATATTTTAATTCTTACAGTGCGGGAATTGACTTTTGTCGTCAGAATCTGACGTCTATAGACGTCAGATTCTGACGACTAAAGTCCATCCCCGCGCTGTAAGGGTTAAAGCACTAAATAAAATAATTTATTTTTCGCCCACTTGAAGTTGTTTCGCTAACGCGACTCACAAATTCAAGTGGGTGAAAATTAGTAATATATGTTTTTTTTTTAGATTGATACCAAACATTTGCAACTATTGATGTGATTTGATAGGATAATAAAACCAATTATAAACGATACACTCTTAGAAAAAAAGGTTCATTGGGGTTCCTTCTAGAACATCTGAGGTGAAAAATGTTCTTTAAAAAAAAAAGGTTTATTTAAAGGTTTTTTCATTTTCCAAGGGTGCTTCAGCAATCAACTAAGTTTAAAAGTTTCTTTGATTAAATAAAAAAGGTTCTTTATATAATATATGAAACTACACTTAAAGTAGTCAATCATTGCTGTTATAGCTTATGTAATCATTCTGCATGTTTATAGTAGGTTTATGTCTTTATATTTCAAATATGGTGTTTATGTATGGACAGTTAACAGTAACTGTTGTCTACGTATAGCCATATCTAAATACTGATCCGAATTACCGCAAATATCTTATACTTCGATCTGATATCATCGTCCTCGAGAGCGCGATACAAAAGCCTTGCAAGCCTCCGAGAACATGGAACGCTTTTTAGAAATAAGGCATTCCGATGGGCCAGGAAGAAAACGTTTGCAGCTTTCACTGACAGTTTTTTGGGAAAGATACACACTCATGAGTCTGGTCTGCACCGATCGGTGAAGATAATATAATTTGCTGCAAATTGGTGATGATAATGCAGCATGTACCGGTAAGTTTATCATTTTATTTATTATACTTTTATTTTTTTTACAGTCTACTTAACAAATCTTTTTTGGGGGCTACCGTGACTTTCAAAAATAGTTCCGGGACATCGATTTTTGGACCTAATCATGTTAATCTAGAGCATGCCCAACTCCCAGGTAGTAGGCCTGCCTGGAACACGCTTGGTGTTGATGGCATCAAAACTCACGATGACGATGAAAATCCTCACATGTGGATAGACAACCCCAAGACATTATCTTAGGCATGGGCGGATCCAGCATTTTGACAACAGGAGACCTGAAGTTCTATATCATCCCCCGCCATAAATTAGGTTAGAGTTTTTGCGGTCACAAATATTTTAAAAGTCGACTTGTGGTGGCCATTTTAAATTTCAGTAAAATCACTTGCACATTTCCAGATGGTGGGTAATGTGATTGTAAAATGTGAATTATTTCTGATATAAATCTTTGAGTTTTTGCGCCCACAAAAAATTATGAAGTTCATCCATGGCGGTAATTTTGAATTTCAGTAAAACCTTAAAAAATCACCGCTATATCTCCATATCGTGGGGAATGTGATTGTAAAATGTTAAAATTTTCTTACTATTTTTTTGCGCTTTTGTGCCCACAAATTGCAGTTGATCCGTGGCGGCTATTTTGAATTTCAGTAAAACCTTGAAAAAATCACCTGCACATCTCCATATCGTGGGGAATGTGATAGTAAAATTTAGAATAATTTTTTTGCGCCCACAAACAATTTTGGAGTTGACCTTTGGCGGCCATTTTGAAGTTTGGTAGCATCTTTAAAAAATCACTTGCACACCCCTATGCTACTAGGAATGTGATGTTGAAATTTCAGAAAAATTGACCAGTAGTTTTTGCGCCCACAAGAAAACCTGACGTCTGACGGAATCCTGGCGCGACTAAACTCCCCCTTCCCCTACGGGCGGGGGGATAAAAAGGGGGTCCGGTAGATCATTGTCAATCAATGATTTTAATAGTTAACTGGGTGTGTCAAATACATATTTTGGACATTTTCATGAATGTTGAGGCAATTTAGTTTTGAAAAAGTGGTTTGGTCAAATGCCTGTGTGAGCCATTTATGTTGTAGGACTTGGACAAGACACATAATTATCGTCTCAAAACACATAATACCCGTCTCATAGACTTACATGTATTATGACCCATACGCTCAGGCCTCTCAGCACTCCTAAAATGGGGAAATGTAAATAACCCTATAGTGGCCTATATCATTTTAACCAGTCGTCTGTTCTCTTTCAAAATACAAAATAAAAAAGGTATGTGCATCTGCTAGCTTTTTTACTATTTTAGCCTAGAATAAGCTCTTGCCCCACTCTCCCCCGGGCGACCTAGAAAAAAATGACCTCGTTTTTCAGAAGAGCCTTGTTACAGCCAGCGCAAGGACTTCCTGTTAGATCTATCTTTTATAATTTCGATGCTTTTGCAACAACAAAACATCACAGAATCGATTTAAATTGGTAACAAAATGATATTTCCGTAATAATCACCACAGGAGCTGCAGCGAAGAGCCACAATTTTTTAAAAGAGACTTACTTTCTTATTCTTAAACTTTATAATGATATGCGCGAATGAATTTGTGTGGTGAGACCATATCCCCAGCAATAGCGGGGGAGGAATACCCCAATATTTGGAACAATCGTGCACTTGATGACAAGTTTTTGAAATTTGGTAGGTATGGGCATTGTGTCTTCAAAATCCATCTCAAACAAAATGGGCGTGACCTCTAGAGGTCAAATTAAAAATGGCCTCCAAAACGACCATGAAAACAAATAAATATAATATATCAGCTCGTTTTTGAAGTAGAATAATATGTAATGCCTCTTTTTGTATGTTTCGCGACATGATAAATCAGCTTTTAGGGTCATTTCAATGATATGGGTTTTTTTCGAGGTTTTCAGTTTTTAAAAATTGGTATGGTGTTAGGTATCAGCAATATGTTTCGAAAATCCATTGCAAAAAATGGTTACGACCTCTGTTGACCTCTCAGTAAAATTCAAAGTTAATAAATGTAATATCTTAGCTCTTGTTTGAAGCAGAGCATTATATAACACCATTTTTTCTATGTTTTACGGCCTGGCAAATCTGTGCTTTTTTTAATGCTTCCTATGTTTTTGAGGTCGGAGGTAAAAAGCAGCAAAAATCCAAGATGGCCGCCAGCGGCCATTTTGAGAAAAATAGATTTTTCACTAATAATCCGATAACCATGGTGTAATATGTCATTTTTGACCAATTTTGCGGTGTAGAACTCATTTGTGGGCTTAAAATTTCAATTCTAGGCGAGTGGAAAACCGGTTTTTTACTCAAGGCGTAATAGCTACGTGATATGTTATTTCCGGCTCAAAATCCATTCATGATATCAATATTATCATTACAGCCACCAGTGACCTCGAAAACCTTATTATATGATCTTAAATCATCCCATGAAGGTGAAAAATAAACACCACGCTGGTAAACGTGAAAGTACAACTTCATTACTAGTGGTTCATTAGTTACATGTAGTATGTCGTTGGTGATTAATTAATAGTAGCAGTAAAATAATGAAAGCCCTTGAAGCGACATTTGCGTTCTTTTTCATATTTTTTTAAATAGTCCAGCAGCCATGGTGGTATACCTGGACTTGTAGTATATAGTTTTTTTCTCTGCAGAATACTGCTGCCCAGACCCTCTGTTTGAAGATTCCGGAGGGTGTGGAGGAGTCACCCATGGGCAATTTTAGTTAATCACTTTTTCTCAAAATGGCCGCCAAGAGCCATAGTGGAAATATAACTTTTTCACTTTTAGGCCTAGAAATATGTATAATACCACTTTTCTAACTAAATTGACCACGAGAAACTCATTTCCGGCATTATTTTTTAATTTAAAAGTCGCCATCGTGCATAAATTCAAGATGGCCGCCACTATACTTAATCACTAAAGTACATTTCTGAACAGAAACAAGTGTGAAACTACATTGCTGGCCAAACGTTCTCTGTGGATTAACTTTGTACGTGGATTGAGATCATATATATTAAAATTATGAGAGCACGATCAAAACAAAAACGTAATAACACCAAATAATATTAGTAGAACAATATTTACTGCAGCAACGACATACAGGCAAATGCTCATATATTCACCACATACACTACCTTGATTATATATAAATGAACAACATAGGTAAGGCCATATAAAATATAATTACGATCAATCTATAATGACTGTTTATACATTCTGAGTCTCAGTTGTCATGAATTATAATTTAATTATCCTAAATTATAGGCTTATACGTAACTTAAAATCACCAAGCATCATAAAACCAATGCAGTCCATTGATGAGATAAATGATGGACAAATGAAGATGTGAGGGTGGGGTGATAGAGCATGGTGGGTTTTTTAGAGTGGTTTCCTTCACTCGCCCGATAAGGGGTCAAGAGGATTTACCCCCAGATATGCCCAGACCTGATGTCAAGCACTCTATTGCCGATAGCTTATGGCCTTACCACGGCTAACTCTAGTGCCTTTGCAACGTTGTTGAGCGGAGGAACCAGGGTACGCCGCTGCAATTTGACCAAAACTATTTTGCGAGCCAATGTCATTTGGGTTAAAATTAGGAGGGGATTTTAGAGCACATTTTCAAAGCTGTTCCTGTAGATATGCTGTTTTCACGTTTTTCTTTGAAGGCATCCGTTCTTGGAGGCAATGAGCACAGTTATGGGGCAGTGGTCAGGTGCTTGTTTGCCAGCCCACTGATTCTGACTACATTCAGTCATGGTAGAGTATTGTGGCTGACCATAGCATGCTGCCATAAATGTAGCTGTTTGTTAAAAAATGTCTGTGATTTAACGAGTTAGGTCACATATGCGACAGAAAGAATAACCAGCTTGAACACGTATTTATCTTCAGTGCAGTTACCTTTCCAACGTCATACCAAATGCTAGCTGTACATGTATCGTACACTGATATGACATGCCGACCAATATAATTATCAGGTACGAATTGCTTGTAATTATCCACTTTATATCAACATGATGTTGCGATACCCAATCGGAGCTTCCATGAACATCTCAGTTGGGAATAAAACACCTGTGTCATCTGAGACGTGTTGTCTCAGATGACGCATGTGTTTTTATTTTGCTTCTGCGCCATTTTACGCAGAGGAGAAACTAGCCCCATGACCAACCTCCCTCTCGGCAGCAAGTGCCTGATAACAATTTTCTGATTCTTCGTGCGAGGTGCTTAAATTTGGTCTAAGTATTATTGCATCATGGCTACTTTCTGTTGGCACATAATCATCACCAGTGATTACAAGTTGATGTGTCGATGTGTACAGTCCATGGAACACTTAATCCTCTTCATGTATTTGATGATGGCTCTGATTAGTTTTATTTAATTTTCATTAACCGCGAGGGCCACATTTCGAACAAGAAGTGCATTGCTAGCCAGTTTGTGGACCGCATAATCTTGCATTTCCATTCAAGTTGAAGTCTTTGCATCTATCAAATATTAGATACTCATACACATTGGTGGAAATGAGCTTAGTAGAAAGAAATGACTTCAATTTGGTAGTGAAGTCATATACAGTTCATTTAGTAGGCCAAGCTATTGTCCACATCACTACTGAACCATGCATCGATCACCAAGCTAGTGACATTCACAGTGCTACGACATATGTCTACCTGAAATTGTTAAGGTTACACTTTGATTTAGTTATCTTCGTCTCGAATGGAGTGTCAAACATAGCAGTTGCGAATGGAGCCAGTTCGTGTAACAATATATCATTAATATTGATACTTCTGAGACTGGAACCCGCCCATAAATTACTGCAGGGTCATACACCTTTTCAGTACCAAGTTTCAACGGTTTTCCAACCCAAGTAAATGTTACAATCTGCTTGGTGATTGGATCGAGAAAACCTTGAGCCAATAGTTTCAAATATATGCATACATTTTATGCCAATTTCTGCAGCTCTATCTGAGATTTTATCAAGTAATTATATTATATTACTGGTGATGTGGGATGTGATGGGTCGAAACATAGTTGCATTTTATTCGTCAAGCAAACCGATCTTTAGAGTCATCTAAAATCCTTGTTGAAAACTCTTCTTTATGCTTATTTTGAATCTGAATTCTTACAGTGGCATCCATATTCTGGAGACCATGTTCCAGTTTTGCACACACATGTAGGCTTAACGACCATGTCTATACATACCTGGCTTTAACCTCTCCCCCAGGACTATGCCCGTACCTCATATAATTTTACTCGATGAACATGTAACTCCGGACACCATTAGAACCACATGGATTTTGATGCATTGTGTGTTCACCTTTCATGTACTGTTTCAATATATCTTACTTATGGCATAGCCTGCATATTTCGCAGATAATATAAACCATAACGTGCATAGCCCAGATGCCCTGGTGCAAAACATGTATGGTAACATCTTTTCAACTGCTGCTATGTAAAGGTCAATCTGATTCCCGTTCAGAACATACATATATATCATCATGATCATAACTGGTTTTATTAAAAGATCTACCGAAATCTTTGAAATTGTGCTCTTGTTGGCAATATCTGCCAACAGTTGCATCAGATCAGACATGCCTAGATTAGTATAAATAGAAACTAGTACTATGCCTTCAAATGTGATAGCCTTTGTAAAGTCAGTAAGTAGGCTTAGATACCTGTACCTAAACATGCTTCTAATGATACAAAATGTGAATTGCCAATATAACGGTGGCGGCCATCTTGGATTTATGCCCGAATCAGGCTTCTGAACAAAAAAATAATGCCGGAAATGAGTTTCTCGTGTTTAATTTAGTTGGAAAAGTGGTACTATACATATTTCTGGGGCAGAAAGTGAAAAAGTTACATTTGCACTGTGGCTATTGGCGGCAATTTTGAAAAATTGAATAACTAAAATTGCCCAAGATTGACACCTACACACCCTCTGGATTCTTTAAGTGGGGGCTCTGGACAACAATATTCTGCAAAAAAAAACTATATACTCCAAGTCCAGGTTAGAGCAAATTAAGGGACTTGGCTGCCGGACTATTACAACTCGATATATTGAGTAAAGAACTCGATATATTTTGTTAGGAAGTCGATATATATGTAATCAATCCTGAACATATCTGGGACTGGTCCTGGGCAAACAGTCACAAATCCCGAATATATCCGGGACTGATGCCTAACGGGTTAGCTGACCAGAATCTGTCTAAGCCACAAGTATACTTTCCTACAGCAATCATCCAAGGGAAGCTGCAGCCTCCTCGTATCTGGCCATAGCTTTCGGGCGGATTGCCAGTGGCATACCCCGGTTCCTCCGCTCAACAGCGGTGCGAATGCAGCTCTTGCATCAGTGCAGGCGCTGGTGTAGGCCATGGTAGCCTACCAGCAATATAGTGTCTGACATTAGGTTTCTCACGGGGGTTGAATAGAGTTACCCTTCCTATTGTTACTTTGGGGATATCTGACCCGAGGATAGCGGAGTTTCAGCATTAAATTGCATAGCGAAACCTCCGGCCGTCTAGGCATGTCTGGGGGTAGATCCCTTAGACATGCCCAGAACCCCTTATCGGGCGAGCGAGGGAAAACGCTGTCAATAACCCACCATGCCCTATCACGCTCGCCTGCGATTGAGAATCGGATGGGGACACTGTGCCCCCACCCTCACATCATTATCTGCACATCATTCATCTCATCAATTAATCACAACGTTTTTATCGTATTAAAATGTCACTTAAAGGTGTAGTCAACTGTCAAAATTCGCGGGACAAGGGTCCCCCAGAAGGCAATAGTGCCCGTGGGTAAGCCAAGGCCCTATTCCATAATAATACTAAATATGCGTTTCATACCCAAATCCTCATTAAGAGCAAGTTCTCAAATCACAGCAAGTTCATATATACTTCAGCGACATCTATGAGTTAATAATTCAAAGCCCTTGTCTTTTGTCCCTACTTGGTCGCCTACTTGCAAACAAACTGACTGTATTACTGGGGGATTTGGAAACTGCTTGACCCCCAAGTTTGTATTGTCACCCAGTAAACACAAAACATTTGTATGACTTTATGCAATGTTGGACCAACGTCGAAGACGTTTGGCCGACATTGCATAAATGTCATACAAATGTCTTGCGTTTGCTGGGCAGGAGGACTTTCTCTCAAACATTGTACATTTATCTAATGTTGGCTCAATGTTGGGCCAGCGTCGCAGACGTTGGCCTAACATTAAAACAGCATTGGATCAATGTCTCGTTTGAGTAGTATCTTGTAATCAGTTCAGTGTCTATATTAATGCTGTCAATCTGTACTCAATAGGCTACTGTTGACCTACACTTGACCGTCCCAGGCATGCGCGTTTTGAAGCTGAATAATTCTTTTTAAAATACCATTTGTGTCGAAAAGTGACGTGAAGCAATGATTTACTACAAGTATACTTTCCGTGTATGCCTAGTTATCTTCAGGAAGAATTGCTTCAAGGTATCCCATCTCTTGTAGATGCACTTGTGATTACTTGGGATCTGTTCAGTTTGTTGAATAATGTACATCATGGTGCGGAAGCAACTTAGTCTACATCGATCATCCAAGAGAAGCTGCAGCCTCCACGTGTCTGGCTTTATTCGACAGATTACCAAAAGCTTCCTCTGCTGAACAATGGTGCCTACTAAGGCTGCTCTCTGATGGGTGGAGGCACTGAACTGGTCATGGTAGGGCTTAAAACTACCAACAATAGAGGGATAAATGGAGTTGCTCACAACTATTGTTACACTGGGAACTATACAACCCGAGTATAGCAGAGCTGCTTGAAAGGCCATTGTGTTTCAGCATTAAATTGCACAGTGAAACCCAAGTCTCCGGCCATCTGAGCATGTCTGGGGGTAAATTCTCTAGACATGCCCAGAACCTCACGTCATCATCTGTACTTAATTCAGTACTGTTTTTGACGTATACAAATGTCACTTAGATGATCATCACGGCCGAAAAGTAATACAAATTTAGGGTACATCAAAATGTATACGGGGTTGTGGGACAGGGACTGGACTATGGTAGGCTAATTTAGTATCTTGCGCGGGCGAGTTAGTATCTCGCCCGGGCGAGTTAGTATCTTGCCCAGGCGAGTTAGTATCTTGCCTGGGCAAGTTAGTATCTCGCCCGGGCGACTTAGTATCTCACCCGGGCGAGTTATGAAAATTGGAGGAAAAATAAAACACACCATGTCCCCGATGCGCTTCCGTAGTTTAACCTGTAGGGTCTGCTGTGTATCGGATTACCCCTTACATCGTGGGGACCGACTGTAGGCGTGAGATTCTGACGTCTGTGTACGTCAGATTCTGACATCTAAAGTCCATCCTCGCACTGATAGAATTACAATGTTTATAATGGCCGTAGACCCATAACATGTGTATTCAAATGAAGCAAAAAACATGTATGATGATTTGAAATGTAAAGAAACCTTTGGTCTCCATGGTTCGTAAAATATCTCAGCGTTATAAGGGTTGATCCACATATTGTATACAACACCCATCAACCACATGATGCTAATCGTCAGAACTAATTAAGATTTAATGTCCATCGTCAAATAGGCATATGATAACATTCGTAATAGGCATATATGATGATAACTATTTTTTTCAAAATGATTGCATCCTCACATTATTGCAGAACCTGCATCAACAAATGAAATGAATGGGGTTTTAGGCCACCTTTGTGCACATATGGGATAAACTGGGCCAGGAGAACCTCCTGAGGATGGTGAGATGAATGACATGACACTGCCCTCCAGACACAGGATTCGAAATTCGGTCTGAGGCCGAGCATGATAACTCTCGGTCACGGAGGCTCCCCACAATATTCAATCTTTACGAGTGAGAGGGGAAGAAACATTTTGTTTTTTCAAAACTTGAAGGCAAGAGTGGGGTTGGAACCCGCGATCTCCGACTTTCCAAGCAGGCAGCTTTAACCACTGCACCAGCCCCCCCCCCCCCCCCCCCCCGCGCATCAACGTAAACCTGGGACTCGTCGACTAAACCTTTAACCGCAAAGTTATTCAATTGGAATTTTCACTGACGCGATCCACAACTTTAAGTGAGTGAAAATTATCAAGATTTTAAAAAATGGAGGTCAACAATTTGGCTGATTGATGTCACGTTTTATCTTTTAGCATGTTAAAAAAAGGCTGGTATAATTCAAAGCGACACAATCAGGCTAGAAGCTTAAAACAATAAGTATTTTTATTTCGGCTTTTTTATGACCATAAAGACGTGAACATGTCCATAGACTAGAATTGTTGTCTGATGTGGCAACGTAGCAAGTGTGCTGAAAGCTGCATTTATCAGTTATTCCCGTATTTCTTATTTTGGACATGCATGTCCGAAATTATATTTCGTCCTTATTTCTCGCTTAACTGACAAATGTGCAACATCAAAAATAAAAAAACTTAGGTAATTATATACATATCAAGGAGCCAAAATAAAAATACTGATTTTTTCGCTTTTAGCCTGACTGTGTCGCTTTAATAATGTGCTAATAGAAATGAAAACATAATACTGATACAATCGAGACAGGCGGCTTACCCTTTCAAGCCTGAATTTACCATGGTCATCTTTCTTCATCCGCTGCAAGCCGCGAATTGCTGTCGCAATTCTCGACTAGTAGTGTATGAAGACGACTTGAAGTGGGTGGGGAAAAAAAGATATTGCTATTATTAAAACAGTTCCATGAAAATTTTGGTTCTAAAACCCTTGGGTTTTAGGAAATTAAGTCATTCTCCAGAAATGAAAATGATGCTTTGATGGATCATTAGGGTTTAAAGGGTTAGCTCTCACAGCAATATATTGAAGGGACCCCTAGGGATGAGACATATTCAATTTTGTCAATTTATTTTATATGAAGCTATATAGCATACTGATCTTAACTAAAAAAACAAAAAAGTCAAAAAATAATTTTAAAGCACCGAAAAATAGTGAAATAGTTATATTTCCAGGTCGTATATTGCCATGTACACAAAACAAGTCAGCAGTATACAACACTTTACACCACATATTCCCACGTCTTGGACGGTGAGATCAAAGCAATCGCCGCTAATAGGTGTCTTATAGTCAGGACATGGGTGGATACACCTGCATTACTGATCGTCTGCCCAACGCTGGGTCGACGGCATCAACATGTGGCCCAACGCTGTAGGAACATTCAGGAAGTGTTTATGTATACACAAATTTTGTTTGGGTTTTAAGCAGATTCATAGAAATATTGACATAAAATATTTTTTTAAATCTAAAAATTCTGAAAAAAAAATCATGATCTTGGGGACATGCTACTACATTACACAACTAAAAACTAAAAATTATGTCATCCCAAGGAGCTGCTTTAATAATATAACCTAGTGTGTTATTTTTCGAAAGTCAATGTCCAGATTGTTTCATTTTATACGCATTCCTACACTGCCCGCCGTTAGGAACAGGAACAGGCTATATACACAGTGCTCTGTGTGACGCATTCCTAGCACGATTTTACATTATGTATTTGATCTCGTAAAAACTGTGTTGAAACTGAATGTATTCAGCTTAATGGTCGCTTGTAACCCTTTCTGCGCGGGGACCGTCTTTATGCGTCAGGAGTACCTATGTCAAAGGTCTACGGTCATTGTAAATATTGTAATTATTCTAGTGCAGGGACCGTCTTTATGCGTCAGAATCTGACGTCTGTAGACGTTAGATTCTCACGCATAAAGACGGTCCCTGCACTAGAAAAATTACAATATTTCTAAGGCAGACGTTTAACATATGTAGTCAAATGAAGCAGAAAGAGCTAACAAAAATATTCATGATGCTTTTAAATTGAAATGAACCCTTTGGTCTCCATGGTTTATACAAAAATATTTTAGCGCTGTGATGTCAGGCCTGCAAACAAAAAACATTAAACCAAGGTTGATTTATATTGGGCCAGCGTCGCAGACGGTGGGCTAACAATAAATAAACCTTGGTTCAATGCATTTCTTTTGCTGGGTCGAGACGTTGACCTATGTTGTTTTAAAGTTGGTTTAAAGTCCGTAATATACGGTGTTATTTTTTTAAATTGATTGTTTCCTATCCCGTATTTAAGAACCAGTGTCATGTAAACCTTAGCCTATGGTACCAATTCTATATACTGGGGATTTGGTAATATTTGCGAGATTTTAATTTTCGCGAATTTTCCGAGGAAGACAATTTCGCGAATTCAAGAATCTCGCGAAAATTATTATTATAATAGCGCTACTAAAGAAAAATTCGCGAATTCTAAACTTCGTGAAAAGTCCCAAAATCAGAAATTCGCGAAAATTTAAACACGCGAAAATTACCAGATCTACAGTATTAGCCATATATAAATTAGAGTTTGTTTGACACCATGGGGCATTGACCCAATGTTGTCTTAATGTTGCACCACTGTCTGCGGTGCTGGCCCGACATTAACACAACATCCGGTTGTCGCTTCGTGTTTGCTGACAACCAATCCACAAAGCCAAAAAGCAGTAACGTTGACCTTGAAAAGTAATAGCTAATACATTTTGACTTTGAGAGTTGATTCCCTTTGTGCTTAATCACTTAATTGGTTGTATTGTATTGTATTTTACGTTATTTGAAGCTGGGATTACTAACGCAATTTCCAGCTTCAAATGACGAAAAATATTCGTATTTTTTGAAAATATACATCTTTCAAATTGAATTATTTGATTAACTGAACGTCTACCACATACCATGTTATCATATTTCAGTGACATATTGAATTGTCTCAATTGTATTTTTCGTTATTTGAAGCTGGAATTGCTAACGCAATTTCCAGCTTCAAATGACGAAAAATATTTATATTTTTTGAAAATATACATCTTTCAAATTGAATTATTTGATTAACTGAGCGTCTACCACATACCATGTTATCATATTTCAGTGACATATTATTTGGCTTAAAATCTGGGTCAACCTAATGTATCACGTTAACCCTTGTCCTGCTGAATTGTTTTAATTGTATTTTTCTTCATTTGAAGCTGGAATTGCTAACGCAATTTCCAGCTTAAAATGACGAAAAATATTTATATTTTTTGAAAATATGCGTCTTATAAATTTACCACAAACTACTATTTATTATTATTCATTTTCGGTGACATTATTTGGTTTATAATCTTCTTGAAACCGGATATATACGGCCGTAGCAGGACAAGGGTTAACCCTTGCAACGCTGAAATATTTTAGTATAAACCATGGAGAACAAAGTTTGTTTTTAATTCGAAATCATCATAAATGTCTTAGTTCTTTCTGCTTTCTTCATTACCTATGTCATGGGTCTATAATTGTTTATATTCCTTCAGTGCGGGGATCGATTTTAGACGTCCATAGACGTCAGATTCTGACGTTTAACGACGATCCCCGTGCTGAAAGGGTTAACTATTTCCAATTAGAGGACATGATATGATATATTTTGAGGCTGTTCAGGCTGTTGTTATTTGTTTCGTATAAAGTATACGATCGATTTTAAATTATAACGAAATATACAATTGTCATTCGATCAAATGTTGTCAATTTATTGATTTGTCGATGTGATCGATTTTTCGTAAACAACTGTGGGTAAATCGAAATGTATCAATTTTAATTATATCATGTAGTGCCTAATATGTACACTATATGTGTACACTATATGGGGGCCTGTACAAAACAAGACAGTGACATAAGTTGGTTTAATGTTGGCTTAATGCTGTACCAACGTCTCCGACGCTCACCCATCATTAAACCAACACGTGTTCAATGTATGGAAGTCTCTTGGTTCAGAATTTATAAAAGGGCCAGTTGTCTGTGAACAGTCTCCTTCACACAGAGAACTACATGTACATAGCCACTGGACACAGCTGAGGTAGACTATTGTATTGTATAACCTATGACCCTCTTCAATACATCAATGAGAAATTCGATAAATATTCAGATCTACGAGTCTATCGTAATCGAGTTCTTTCTTCGACTTAAAAATACACAAAATAGGTACATGTGTTACAAGAATTGATAGATAAAATAGTCAGTGTGGTTAACCAAGAAACATCAGGCATGTAGTGTCATGGTAAAACATGCATAATAATCACCGAGCCCGCCCGGGCCAGTATGAAAAATAACAATTTGTAGATCCAAATCTGCTGTTTTTCCATTAGACTGACGTCACCGGTGTATTTTAATCATGAAACTGCATGTCTAATATTTCATGGTTTAGCCATACCGACATTGTAATCCAGGTTTTCTATATCAAATCTTGGAACATCTGCGCATCTGTTTAACAGGTTCGATACCATGTCAATAAATACTATCGCATTAATATCTTTACCGGGTGTAAATCTTTATACAGAAAACTGACTTCCGGCGTCTATATATTTTCACCCGGGTGTAAATATTAACCTGCTCTTTATAGTTAATTTTTTTTTTCATATTAGCAGCTTATTTATCATATTTAGCCTTGCCCGAATGTTCAGTAAGTTTAATCAGATCACAAGGAATGTTACAGTAATCGACAAATATTTAAAATCTATGTTTAAAAAGCTGTAGATAGATACGAACTATTTTGTGTCTGTAGACCCCATGTGTACTGATGACGATATTTAAATATATTGTACAAAGTGTAGGTATACAATGTGAACAGGTTCTAGCACATCCGGTCAATATCCATTAGAAAGAGGTGGATTGTATGTGTATTTTTTTTCTAGAAAGCTTTATATACAAATATTCGCCATCTTGAAAACGTACACTGGGTGATAGTGCACAGTTGAATGGTAATTCTGAGGTAAGTTACATTTTAAAAGTATTATCAAGAACACAATTTAATGCTTATAAAAATAACATTTATTTTTAAGACAATAACATTTCATAATATATCTGAAATGTAGGATATTGTGCACGATCATTATTATAGCTAGATATTGAGTCTAGCAAAGTCAATATTGTTCCTCTGATGCAATATAGATACGCAATATGACATATTGTGAATGTACTGCTTCGTTTCTTGATATGACCATAATCCCGTTTTTCTCATTGTGTACGTGCATGTACTGAAATGTTGTATGTGCTACAGCCCGGCCAGATTGTATACCTACAGATAGGAGGTAAATATATACATCCGGTGAAAATATTTATACGTTTGCGTATGAAGATCTACATCCGGTAAAGATATTGACATGGTATCGAACCTGTTTAAGTCGAAGAGAGAAGTCTTTTATAATAGATTCGTAGATCATGTAGATCCGAATATACTCCTCGAACGAATCTATCGGAATTTCGTTATTTCTCCTTGATTTAAAATAAACCCGTGACGCCAGTCTATTGCTAAAACAGTAGATTCGGATCTACCGTTATTTTGTACTGGTCAGGTCGGGCATAAGTGAAGGAGAATGCACGAAATTCGATAGATTCGTAGATCTGATATATCCGGTATGAGGCCCAGTCACACTGACCGCCATTTTGTTTCCACAGCCGGCTGCTAGGCGAATAGTACTAGGTTTTAAAGAGGAAACAAATATGCCAAATATGCCAAAGCTGAATTTGTCAAATACAATTAGACTATAAATAGTCGTGTGGTTAACCAATAAACATTAGGCATGTAGTGTCATGGGAAAACCTGCATATCACTGTGCCCGCCCGGGCCAGTATGAAAAATAACAGTAGATTCGAATATCTGAATCTACTGTTTTAACAATAGACTGACGTCAGACGTTAGACAACTCGCCAATTTCAGCTGATAAGAGATGAATAATTATAGTCTGATTCACATTAACCGTGGTGGATGATTTTCGCCAATGTCTCCGTTAATTCTCAACCAATTCTCATGAAATTTTACAAGCACTATTTCCTCATATCATGGAGCGCTTTCAAAAGTTAGACTATATGACAAGTAGTAAATAAATAAAAATGTCGTCCTCTTATGAACTCATTAGCTTAGTCTCAGGATGTCATTACACGTGAAATGGTCTAGCTTCTGAAATACCCTCTAAAATTTCGCGTAATTTTCAGAGTAGTAGCCCCATGGCTAGACAATTGCCTGAGCAAAATGTCGATGAAAATTGGTTGAGAAATTCAGGAATCCGCGAAATTCATTCACCCTGGTCGACGAATTTAATGTTAATCTGACTATACATGTGTATCGACAAGTTCGAATCTCTCGCTGAGCTGTACTGAACTTTCTGATGGCGACCACTATCTGATCAGACTGACCGCCAGCAGGGAGTTTGGTACACCCTACCCTAAACATGCTAAATGGATTGCACCACAGGTGACTGCCGCTATTAACGCGCCCTGTCGCTATTAACGCGCCCTGCCGCTATTAACGCGCCCTGCCGCTATTAACGCACCCTGTCGCTATTAACGCGCCATGCCGCTATTAGCGCGCCCTGCCGCTATTAACGCACCCTGTCGCTATTAACGCACCCTGTCGCTATTAGCGCGCCCTGTCGCTATTAACGCGCCCTGCCGCTAATAACGCGCCCTGTCGCTATTAACGCACCATGCCGCTATTAACGTGCCCTGTCGCTAATAACTCGACATGCCGCTATTAACGCGCCCTGCCGCTATTAACGCGCCCAGCCGCTATTAACGCGCCCTGCCGCTAAAAACTCGACATGCCGCTATGAACGCGCCCTGCCGCTCTTAACGCGCCCTGCCGCTATTAACGCGCCCTGCCGCTATTAACGCGCCCTGCCGCTCTTAACGCGCCCTGTCGCTATTAACGCGCCCTGCCGCTAATAACGCACCATGCCGCTATTAGCGCGCCCTGCCGCTAATAACGCGCCCTGTCGCTGTTAACGCGCCCTGCTGCTATTAACGCGCCCTGCCGCTATTGACGCGCCCTGCCGCTATTAACGCGCCCTGCCGCTATTAACGGGCCCTGCCGTTATTACGCGCCTTGCCGCTTTTAACGCGCCCTGCCGTTATTAACGCGCCCTGCCGGTATTAACGCACCATGCCGCTATTAAAGCGCCCTGCTGCTATTAACGCGCCCTGTCGCTATTAACGTACCCTGCCGTTATTAACGCGCCCTGCCGGTATTAACGCACCATGCCGCTATTAACGCGCCCTGCTGCTATTAACGCGCCCTGCCGGTACTAACGCACCATGCCGCTATTAACGCGCCCTGCTGCTATTAACGCGCCCTGCCGCTATTAACGCGCCCTGCCGCTATTAACGCACCATGCCGCTATTACGCGCCCTGCCGCTATTAGCGCGCCATGCCGCTTTTAACGCGCCCTGCCGTTATTAACGCGCCCTGCCGGTATTAACGCGTCCTGCCGCTATTAACGCACCCTGCCGCTAATAACGCGCCCTGCCGCTATTAACGCAACATGCCGCTAATAACGCGCCATGCCGCTAATAACGAGCCCTGCCGCTATTAACGCGCCCTGCCGCTATTAACGCACCATGCCGCTATTAACGCGCCATGCCGCTATTAACGCGCCCTGCCGCTATCAACGCACCATGCCGCTATTAACGCGCCCTGCCGCTACTAACGCACCATGCCGCTATTAACGCACCATGCCGCTATTAACGCGCCATGCCGCTATTAACGCGCCATGCCGCTATTAACGCACCATGCCGCTATTAACGCGCCCTGCCGCTAATAACGCGCCCTGCTGCTATTGACGCGCCCTGTCGCTATTAACGCGCCCTGTCGCTATTAACGCGCCCTGCTGCTATTGACGCGCCATGCCGCTATTAACGCACCATGCCGCTATTAACGCGCCCTGCCGCTATTAACGCGCCCTGCCGCAATTAACGCATCCTGCCGCTATTAACGCGCCATGCAGCTATTAACGCACCATGCCGCTATTAACGCACCATGCCGCTAATAACGCGCTCTGTCGCTATTAACGCACCATGCAGCTATTAACGTGCCCTGTCGCTAATAACTCGACATGCCGCTATTAACGCGCCCTCCCGCTATTAACGCGCCCTGCCGCTATTAACGCGCCCTGCCGCTAATAACTCGACATGCCGCTATTAACGCGCCATGCCGCTATTAACGCACCATGCCGCTATTAACGCGCCCTGCCGCTAATAACTCGACATGCCGCTATTAACGCGCCATGCCGCTATTAACGCACCATGCCGCTATTAACGCGCCCTGCCGCTCTTAACGCGCCCTGCCGCTATTAACGCGCCCTGCCGCTAATAACTCGACATGCCGCTATTAACGCGCCCTGCCGCTCTTAACGCGCCCTGCCGCTCTTAACGCGCCCTGCCGCTAATAACTCGACATGCCGCTATTAACGCGCCCTGCCGCTCTTAACGCGCCCTGCCGCTATTAACGCGCCCTGCCGCTAATAACTCGACATGCCGCTATTAACGCGCCCTGCCGCTCTTAACGCGCCCTGCCGCTCTTAACGCGCCATGTCGCCATTAACGCGCCCTGCCGCTAATAACGCACCATGCCGCTATTAGCGCGCCCTGTCGCTATTAACGCGCCCTGCCGCTAAAAACGCGCCCTGTCGCTGTTAACGCGCCCTGCTGCTATTAACGCGCCCTGCCGCTATTTAGGCTCCCTGCCGCTATTAACGCGCCCTGCCGCTATTAACGGGCCCTGCCGTTATTACGCGCCTTGCCGCTTTTAACGCGCCCTGCCGTTATTAACGCGCCCTGCCGGTATTAACGCACCATGCCGCTATTAACGCGCCCTGCTGCTATTAACGCGCCCTGTCGCTATTACCGTACCCTGCCGTTATTAACGCGCTCTGCCGGTATTAACGCACCATGCCGCTATTAACGCGCCCTGCTGCTATTAACGCGCCCTGCCGGTATTAACGCACCATGCCGCTATTAACGCGCCCTGCCGCTATTAACGGGCCCTGCCGTTATTACGCGCCTTGCTGCTATTAACGTGCCCTGCTGCTATTAACGCGCCCTGCCGCTATTAACGCACCATGCCGCTATTACGCGCCCTGCCGCTATTAGCGCGCCATGCCGCTTTTAACGCGCCCTGCCGTTATTAACGCGCCCTGCCGGTATTAACGCGTCCTGCCGCTATTAACGCACCCTGCCTCTAATAACGCGCCCTGCCGCTATTAACGCACCATGCCGCTATTAACGCGCCATGCCGCTAATAACGAGCCCTGCCGCTATTAACGCGCCCTGCCGCTATTAACGCACCATGCCGCTATTAACGCGCCATGCCGCTATTAACGCGCCCTGCCGCTATTAACGCGCCATGCCGCTATTAACGCGCCCTGCCGCTATTAACGCACCATGCCGCTATTAACGCGCCATGCCGCTATTAACGCGCCCTGCCGCTATTAACGCGCCATGCCGCTATTAACGCACCATGCCGCTATTGACGCACCATGCCGCTATTAGCGCGCCATGCCGCTATTAACGCGCCCTGCTGCTATTGACGCGCCCTGTCGCTATTAACGCGCCCTGTCGCTGTTAACGCGCCCTGCTGCTATTGACGCGCCATGCCGCTATTAACGCACCATGCCGCTATTAACGCGCCCTGCCGCTATTAACGCGCCCTGCCGCAATTAACGCATCCTGCCGCTATTAACGCGCCATGCCGCTATTAACGCACCATGCCGCTATTAACGCGCCCTGCCGCTATTAACGCGCCCTGCCGCTATTAACGCGCCATGCTGCTATTAACGCACTATGCCGCTATTAACGCGCCCTGCCGCTGATAACGCGCCCTGCTGCTATTGACGCGCCCTGTCGCTATTAACGCGCCCTGCCGCTATTAACGCGCCCTGCCGCTATTAACGCGCCCTGTCGGTATTAACCCACCATGCCGCTATTAACGCGCCCTGCCGCTATTAACGCTCCGTGCCGCTATTAACGCGCCCTGCCGCTATTAACACGCCCTGCCGCTATATATTAACGCGCCCTGCTGCTATTAACGCACCATGCCGCTATTACGCGCCCTGCCGCTATTAGCGCGCCATGCCGCTATTACCGCGCCCTGCCGCTATTAACGCGCCCTGTCGCTATTAACGCACCATGCCGCTATTAACGCGCCCTGCCGCTATTAACGCGCCCTGCCGCTATTAACGCGCCCTGCCGCTATTAACGCACCATGCCGCTATTAACGCGCCCTGCCGCTATTAGCGCGCCATGTCGCTATTATAATAATAATAATAATAATAATAATAATCTTTATTTATAGAGGGTTGCTCATTGAGCTTTCGCTCATCTGCCATGAGGCCATCTTCAAAATGGTACATAATGTTCAAAAACATATCATACAAGCGTATATCATCAATAAAATAGATTATTACAAATATGAGCAATATAAAGAAGGTCAGTAATATACATAGTGTAAATACATATAAGCATGCACATAGTAGGAATATAATATAACTATTTTATACATCGATCTATTCAGTAAGTTTATCACAGTTAAGGCCAGATAAAAAATTAAATACTTTCGACTAAAAAACAGAAAGAGAAATTGCTTGTCTTGTTTCGCTGTCCAGGCTATTCCACAATTTAGGGCCATTGAAAGATAAACTCCTGTTGTGTTTTTTCGGAACATCTAAGCGACCTGTGTTTGAAGACCTTGAATTATAACGCTTTGAATCTGGTTTGATGCTAAACATGTCATGTAAATATTCAGGAGAAATTTTGTGAATGCACTTGTAAACTAAGCTTACTTGGTGGTATTTAACAATATCAGAGAACGGGATCCATTTCAATTCTTTAAATAAATTTGCGCTTGGTGTGAAAAAGTCGGCATCTAAAATTAATCTAGCAGCCCTTTTTTGTAGTTTTACAATTATATTTATATTTTCTTTTGAACAATTACCCCATATACTGCAACAATACTCCAAGTATGGCTTTATGTTAAAGTTATAAAATATAATCCGAGTATCTTTAGGTAGAAAATGCCGAATACGCTTCAGGAGGAATAATTTATATATCACTATTTTTTTTACATGCGATACCTGAACATCCCATGTCAAGGAGCTATCTATGTGAATGCCAAGTAATTTGGTATTGCTTATCTGCTCAATTGGGGTATTATCAATAAGTAATTTAATGTATTTGTCTGATTCACTTATTCGGTTTAATTTTTGCCTGGATCCAATAAGCATTATTTTTGTCTTTTCTATGCTCATTTTCATTCTGTTAATTTCACACCACTGGTTAACCGAGGTCGCCTTTATTTGTAATTTAAAAGAAATATTCTGAATATTTTTGCTCGTATGATGATCTGTAGCGTCATCGGCAAATAGGGACATGTTTTCCAATGCTGGATATAAAAATATGTCATTTATAAATAAAATGAAAAACAAAGGCCCCAGGACAGAGCCTTGGGGAACACCGGATTTGTTTTCTAAAGGATCAGACAAAATTCCGTCTATGTCGACTTTTTGACTACGGTTAAATAGATAGGAAGTAAACCAATTTAGGGCATTTGTAGTGCAACGATATATTTCTAGTTTTTGCAATAATAATGAGTGATCTACCAAGTCAAATGCCTTGCAAAGATCTACCATCAGAACACCAGTTAATTCACCGTTATTGATTGCTTCTAGCCATTCTTCTGTCATTAGGGTTAAGGCGGTTTGACAAGAGTGTTTATAACGAAAGCCTGACTGTCTTCGGTGTAGCAAATTATTATTATTTAAAAACGCATAAAAAGATAATGCAATATGTTTTTCAATAATCTTCGATACCACAGGTAGGATGGAGATTGTTCTGTAGTTATTTACATCAGCATCAGATCCCTTTTTAAACAGGGGAATTACTCTAGCAATTTTCCAACTATCAGGAAATTGTCATTTTGCTATGCTAACATTACATAACTTTACTATGCTGTCAGTAATGTACGGGGCGAACATTTTAAAGTATTTTGCGCTAATTCCATCCAGGCCGGTAGCTTTAGAAGACTTAAGCGAGGAAAGAAATTTGAATACAAATGCATGTGAAATAGGAGGAATGTTGTAAACAGTACCTGGCAATAGTTTAGCATTTACAAAATTTTCTAAAATCGTAAAATTTGGTCGCTTATTTTCATTTTGACCAATAAGTTACCTATCAAAGTTGTGAAATGTTGATTTAATTCATTACCTATTGATTCCTGACTGTCTATATCATGTCCATCAACTGTTAACTTGTTGATTGTTTTTCTATGTTTAATTTTAAATCCAAGGTCTTGAAAAGTTTTGGAGATAATATTTTGGTTATTTGTATTTGTTTCTATTAAGTTTATGTAATACTTTGATTTAGCTTTTTTGATTTCCTTCTTGCATTTATTTCGTAATTCCTTGTATTTTACAAAAGACTTGCTAGATTTAAATGTATCTCGTTCTTTCATTAACTTTCTTATGTCGGCCGTTAACCACCCAGGCAAGTGTTCTTTTTTAATTCGCTTGGTTCTTACTGGCCAGTGCGTGTCAATTATAGATAAAACTCGACTCGTCCAAGAGGATGTCAAATCATTTACATTTGTATCTTTACTATTATCTATGAAGTTTAGTTTATCTAGGATACACGGACCCAAAGTGTTAATATCTACGTCAGCCAGTTTACGATAACTAATTGTTTTATGTTTATTCTTTATCTTATCGTGGTTCGTTACATAATTTGACTTATTAATAGTAATATAGATAGGGTTGTGGTCACTAATAGCCAAAGATAATAAACCTGATTTGGAAACATTCACATCTTCGGAAACATAAATATGGTCTAATAGAGTTCTACTATGCGACGTAATTCTGGTGGGTTCATCAATTAACTGATTTAGATAATAGCTTTGAAATGTATTTATCCATGACGTTTTCTGTACAGCAGTTGGTAAAAGATCAATATTAAAATCTCCCAATAAAATTACTTTATTGTATGTATTGTTTATTTTGTCTAGTAGGTTATCCATAATTATAAGCCATTCAGAATAGTTGACCAAATTATTATTTGGTGGCCTATATATAAAACCAACTAAAATATTTCCATTGCTAAATTGAAGTTCAATAAAAATGGCTTCAATATTTGGTAATTCTAACTCAGGAATCCTTCTATAATTAAGATGTTGTTTTACATATATTAAAATACCGCCACCGCCACTACATATTCGATCTTTTCGTACCACATTATAATTATTGATAGCAATTTCGGAGTCGTTTACATTTTCATCTAGGAACGTTTCTACAACACCATAAATATCCACTGGGAAATACACTTTGAGATAGTACCGAATTTCGTCCATTTTTGAGTAAAGTCTATTTATGTTATGACATGACACACTAAGATCTTTAGTCTTTAAAATGTCTGACACTCTATGATGATTATTTCGATCTATACTAGGACATATTGTCAGTGCGGGTGAAATATTCTCAATGTCACTAGGGTCAATGCTAACAATTTCAGCAGAGTCACAAAAGTGCGTCACTTCTCGGCTGATGGGTAATTGATTTGCACACTTTAATTGTCTTTCACTACTTGTGCATAACTTCTGATATGGGGCTCGTCTCGATGTTTTCTGGTGGCCATTGTGAAAATGGGTATTTGATAACACAAGTTTGTTGATGTTGCTGGCTAATTGTGATGTTCCGGAATCGGTCAGATGAAGTCCGTCTCTTTTCAGATGTGCGTAGGTTATGTTGCTATTGTCCATGAATGTATAGTCCTTGTTTGACGCATTGCGTTTTAGCACAGCATTGATTGTGGTAATTGAATTATTCAAAACAGGTCTGTCTAGTCTTGAAATCAGACCTGATACCACTATTTTTGCAGAAGGATTTGCCTGACTGCATTTTATCACAAGATGTTCTATCTTACTAATCACAGCCCTTGGTCTCTCACCACATGATAGGTTATTGGTGCCTCCCATCAATGTCACAGTATCTGGCTTATATGTTGATATCATGTCTTTAGCGCTTTCCTCAAGGTTTTCAGCTTTAGCAGAAGGATGTACCATGCCAATGCAATTTGTGTCGTGGACGGTGCGCATCTTATGCGCCACACCTCTCCCCATGGAACTGCTGATAATCATAGAACTTTTGGGGGTTTTCTTGTTTCTTGTGATGTTTTTTTTGGATCTTGGTTTTTTATAATCTTTTTGTAAACATGTCTCTGTGCGGGTAAGTTCAACTTTTTCAGGTTCCTTTTTGTTGTTTTCCATTTCTGGCAATCTATCTTGTATTTGCAATTCAAGAACTTTGTTTCGTTTTATCAACGCTTCCACAGATGCTTCTGTCTGTAGTAATGTCTCTTTGAGGCGAGTTGATGCTTCATTTGCTTGGATTTTGTTCTCTAATTTTGCTAATTCTTCATTTAGTTTGATCAAGTCAGATGCTTTGCATCCATCACAACCTGAGAATGTATCCAATGCGGTATCGTCATCTCGGCTGCTGGTGTCACAGATGAAATCAATGTCGCTTATTTCCTGTACTTCTTCACAAAATATATTTAGATCTCTCAAGTTATCTTGGCGAGCTTTTACTGCTGGATCACTGATAAGACTGATGTCACGTGATGTTGAGACAGTATCCTCTGATGAAAGGTTTAGTTGAGGAAGAGATATAGTCGAATCAACGTAGGCAGGAGTGCTGATCAATTGTTCTGTCGGCATATTTTCCGGTTTAGGTACAGGTGTGATAGGCGCTACACTTGAAGGTGTTGTTTACACTGTTTGTCTTGACTCGTTCAGGGATTGATTTATTGCAGTTTGGTCGTCTTCCACCAGGGCCCGTATGACTTTCAAATCACGCTCTACCCAGTCCATGAAGTCACGTCCTTGAATCAAAACTACTCCTGACTTATACACAAATACGGTGACAAGATATTCACTACTGCCATGTGGATAGTTTCCTCGTATTAGAAATTGATCACCATTCTCAGAAGGTCGAAATGTTGGCTTTTGACTGTGGATGTTCTGTTGATAAAGACCCGTGTGGTATTGTAAGAGTGCGTTTTTCCACAGTACTGGCCGCTCTGTGTAGAACTTGGCATTTGTGGGCTCACCTTCTACAGCCAAAATTCCAGAACCCTCAAGATCCACATACTTGTAGTCAATGACGACGTGTTCAGGGCGTTTTTACAAGGCTGATGTATCCTTTCGTCGTTTATTTCTGATTTTCTTTCCAGTTGTGGTAGATGGATCTGGGCTGTATGTGATAAGCGCTTCATTTTCTTTTGTGTGACTCATCGATCTGGTGTTCATTTTGTAGTCTTGAATCTTTAAGTTGGATCTTAGTTGTATCTTAATACCCGGCCTCGGGCAGTGACAAATTGGCTTTATACCGTCTTTTATATAAAAAGGCTACCAAAAGTCACCCGGCCACGACAGTATATTAAATCACAACAGGACGTACCTCAGTAATGTTTATTTTATATTTTTTTGCTGGTTCAAGTTGTACTTAAATACCCGGCCTCGGGCAGTGGCAAATTGGCTTCATACCGTCTTTTATAGATTAAAAGGGCTACCAAAAGACACCCGGCCACGACAGTATATAAAGTAATAACAGAACGTACCTCAGAAATGTTTATTTTCACACGTTGCTCTGACGCGCGTTGGTGAGTGTTTTTACACCTCTCCCGGGTTGTTACTGACCGGAAAGGGTAAGTATACCTGTGTATTGCTGTACAGGTAAGCTTGTACAGGTAAAATGACAGGTGAGCTGACCCACGCTGACCTCTTGTACAACACAACTTGTAATATGCAAAAATAATAATGTTCTCTTTACTCTTTTTGTCCTTGTTTGTTTCAAATGAAAATACCTTCTCTATGTTCTTTGTACGTTCATACTGAATGTGATATAAAGTGTGATAAAAAACTTGACTTCTTTCCGCATCAAAAATGACAATAATTATGAGCTAAAATCTCACACGTCCACTCACTCTGAGCGACGTCCACTTACCGTCCTATTAACGCGCCCTGCCGCTATTAACGCGCTCTGTCCCTATTAACGTGCCCTGCCGCTATTAACGCACCATGCCTCTATTAACACACAATGCCGCTATTAACGCGCCCTGCTGTTATTAACGCGCCCTGCCGCTATTAACGCACCATGCCGCTATTAACGCGCCCTGCCGCTATTAACGCGCCATGCCGCTATTAACGCGCCCTGCTGCTATTACGCGCCCTGCTGCTATTACGCACCCTGCCGCTATTAACGCGCCCTGCCGCTATTAACGCGCCCTACCGCTACGCTATTAACGCGCCATGCCGCTATTAACGCGCCCTGCCGCTATTAACGCGCCCTCCTGCTATTAACGCGCCCTGCCGCTATTAACGCGCCCTGCCGCTATTAACGCGCCCTGCCGCTATTAGCGCGCCATGCCGCTATTAACGCGCCCTGCCGCTATTAACGCGCCTTTTCGCTATTAACATGCCCTGCCGCTATTAACGCACCATGCCTCTATTAACGCACAATGCCGCTATTAACGCGCCCTGCCGCTATTAACGCACCATACCGCTATTAACGCGCCCTGCCGCTATTAACGCGCCATGCTGCTATTAACGCACCCTGCCGCTTTTAACGCGCCCTGCCGCTATTAACGCGTCCTGCCGCTATTAACGCGACCTACCGCTACGCTATTAACGCGCCCTGCTGCTATTAACGCGCCCTGCTGCTATTAACGCGCCTTGCCGCTATTACGCGCCCTGCCGCTATTAACGCGCCCTGCCGCTATTAACGCGCCCTGCCGCTATTAACGCGCCATGTCGCTATTAACGCGCCATGCCGCTATTAACGCGCCATGCCGCTATTAACGCGCCCTGCCGCTATTAACGCGCCCTGCCGCTATTAACGCGCCCTGCCGCTATTAACGCGCCCTGCCGCTATTAACGGGCCCTGCCGCTATTAACGCGCCCTGCCGCAATTAACGCGCCCTGCCGCGTTAATTGCTGGGGACTGGCCCAGGATAAAAGAAAAAAAATCGGTGATTTTATTTTGGCTTCTTAATATCACCATATGATGTAAACATGTCCATAGACTAGAACTGCATAAGTTTTTTAATTTTTGTGCTGCGCATTCACCAGTTAGGCTAGATATAGAGACGAAATCTCAGATTTCTAATTATTGACAACCATGTCAAAAATAGTAAAAATGGGAATTTCGTCTCTATATCTAGCCTAATAGGCCGGGAGCCAGATCTAGCCCTCGTACTCACAAAAGCTAAGAAATTTTTACTGCGATTTTTATTTAGCTTGACCATTGGGACATAGCGAGTTTTGGTTCTTTCTTGCCAAACAGGACGAATTAAGTCCTAGGGCCTATTTTACCATTTTTTAGAAGGACACCAAAATAAAATTGACAGCAATTCGAAAAATTGTTCAAAATAGTAGTAGTTTTACTTATTTTCAGTTTGTTTTATTTATAGCTCTCTGCCATATACAGATGTAGGTCACTGAAAAATATTTGTGCCCAGATTTCATTTTGAATATTTTTTTCAACCCTTTTATCAATATGGGCGCCTAAAAAATACAAACATTATAAAATATGTGTCATGTCTGGCAATCTGTTATTTTTGTTGAGTGGTACTTAGAAGCAAGCTAATTCGCGAAAAGTGTCCCCATTCTGACCCCAGGGGACTGGAAGTTAAAAAATCTAGGGCAATTTTTTTTTATAACTACATATTTAGGATACGCGCGTCATTACTATATAGCTAACTCCAATTTGCGGAAAATTCAGATATATCTGCGTCCAATAGGCTATTATAATAAGGTAACTCATGATGTGGATATTTATCATTATATTTATTATGAAAATTTTATGTGAATCTCATATTGATGTTTATGTTTACATATTTATGAAGAAAAAATACATAAAATGACACTTTGAATGCTAAGACCAATTTTTTGCTTACAGTGTATATATACTGTGCATATTTAATATTGTATGTAATATACATATTTAATATTAGTCTTATATTGATGTATATGTCTAAATGTTTGATGGAAAACCAAATAATAAGAGAATGACACTTTGAATGCCAAGGCCGAGTTTTTTTAATAAATATAAAATAATATATAATAAAGCACAATGCTTAAGACTTGTATGTTGACCAATGTGGCGTTATCCAGATATCCATAGAGAATATAACGATAATCACAGAATAACATATATTTTATTTAATAACGGACTTGAAGACCAATGTAAAATTTAATTGTTTTATACAGTTTGAATGCTAGGGCAGATTTTTTGTTCGTAAAATACTATAAATAATCTGGCTATTATTATGATTAGTATACATATTTTATGTTAGTCGCATGTTGATGTTTAATTCTTTATGGAGAACAACAGTAATACATATAAATACACTTTAAATGCTAAGGCTATTTAGTTTTATTTTAATATAAGGGAACAATGTTTAAGATTTAATATGTTGTATATTGAGCATTATGGGCGGGCGCCTTGGTGCCGTGGTTAAAGCTGCCTGCTTGGAAAGTCGGAGATCGCGGGTTCGAATCCCACTCTGGCCTCCCGAGTTTCAAAGAAACAAAATGTTTCTTCCACACTCACTCGTAATGATTCAATATCGTGGAGAGCCTATATGTACACAAAACTCCATTCATTTCATTTCATATTGAGCATTTTGTCACCGATCCCTACAGGTTATAATAAAAAACAGAAGATAAATATATTATATTTAATAACTGACTAGAAGAACGAGATGTGGTTAACATTTAATTGTATGCGCCGAAGCAAACAAACATCGGTGTATCGATAGAAATCACCAAGACAGATGCAAATTTGGTGGTAATAAATGTCAAAACCATTCTACTAACTTTACTAAGCGTTGATCTTTATCCAAAAATCATAGGCCTTGGTGTACCTAGCGGCATATGAGAAAATTAAAATTATTGTAAAAAACAAAAATAACGGAAACTGACAGTGGAGTGGGCATATCCACCAAGGAGGGGGTATTATGTCCATATAATTAATCTTTCCTCACGTGGTATTAGTGTGTATACTGTACGTTATGTATGTCCATATTGTCCAGGCATAATTCAGGCAAGATTTAATTATTAATAGATAGTGCATCTGCAATATTTGTCCATTTTCTTTGATTATACAAACATAATATGAGAAAATGTCACCAGCAGTTAATTGAACAAATAATCTTCGTCAGCTGTATTGTCATCTTCGTCAGACTGTGCAATATTTGCATAATCTATTTAATTGTCTGGAGATGACCCCTGCTGCGTTAAAATGTCAACTAATTGCTGTAGCTGTAGAATTATTTAATCTAGAAACCAGTGTTTTTTTAATCCACTCTCGTTTTCAATGGCACATCCATGATGTGTAGCAGAAAGTGGCACACTCAAAGAGGATTGATGTGATCTTTTCCAAATGGCGTCCTGGAAATGTGCTATTTTTGTTTGAAAGTGCGATGACACGGTGGATAATTGAATAAATCATTGCTGCTGAGGATTTGATGGTAGCCAAGTTTTCACATACATTCTTAACTTTGACCTCCCGAACTTCATTAGTATATTAGAGTATATGTAGCCATAAACAGTGCAACAGAATTATGTTAAATGTTTCAATAGATATTCTTAAGGATACCATTCTTCACCTAAGCTTGCTAATGTAGGTACATATTAGATGCATTCTGCAGAACCTTGTATGGTTTAACTTTACCCCATCGTTTAAATGTTGAAACAGCATTGCTACTCGTGAAAGCAGAACCTGCTCAATCAACTTTAGGAGGCTGTAAAGCTCACAGGAGAGCAAATAACAAAAACAGAACCTGCTCAAGTGAAATACACCAAGCGGTTAAAAGCTGCTCAATGTTGCTTGTATTTTTCTCAGAACCTGCTCAATCAACTTAGCTGATTTTATTACAAAAAGGCACATTTTGGTCATACAGAAGCAATTGAGTCCCTTTTGATTCTGAGTAAGGTGTATCCACTCTTTTTAACATATTCAATGTGTACGCATGATGATTCGAGAATCACTTTCTTTCTGTGCTGCGTAGAGCTAAGATTTAGTTCAGATACTGGTATTGTTGCAATATCTGAAAACAACCATGTGGCTTCACCACCCTCTAGATGGTGAAAGATGTTGTTTTTCAAGTTCTAAAGCATTGGTATTTTAGTACAACTTGAGTTTAAGCAGGCTCATC
Source organism: Flabesymbios commensalis (assembly GCA_964017125.1). Classification (NCBI taxonomy): domain Eukaryota; kingdom Metazoa; phylum Annelida; class Polychaeta; order Terebellida; family Flabelligeridae; genus Flabesymbios; species Flabesymbios commensalis. The sequence continues at coordinate 7,082,338 of OZ024912.1, forward strand.
AGTTGATGTTTATGTTCGTTATTGGACAACAAGAACTTTTTCAGTCTGCTGGTCTTTACTTTATCCCCTTTTATTTAAAAATCGTGGACCTCTTCTGAGACGTTCATATATTTTACATATCCTTCTTGGTACGAGTGAGAGCTAAAATGTACTTTATGAATGGATGGTAAAACTATATTAGAAACATCGGTCATTTAAGCTGGAACATCTTTGATGTAAAATCTGGCATTTACGTCATCGATAAAAGGTTATTTGCTATCGACGGTAGGGCAAAATTGTCCTCGTTTGTAATTCATCTTTCTAAAATCAGCTTTATAAACATGTACACCTGAGGACAGACATGTATCAAACGTTTTTCATTGTCACTTTTAAAAGGATTTGTGAAGCAAATGAAAAATACAGTGACCATGGTGATGGATGGTTATGATCGGAATCTCACTACGTTTCACATGTGTGCGACGAAAGTATTTGCAACTCATCTTTATCCACATAAAATTATGGCCTATCATACATTTTATGAGCGGCCATCACATAATCAACTAGTTCATGAGTTGCTCCGAGTGATTTGATAGACTTGTATAGATTTTTGTATAGCGTTGGTATATATATGTTTAAGAATAAATATATATATTCTTTACTAAAAGTGTTTATGTGATCAGGTGGATAAATTAAACTTGTAACATTATGTTACAAGACTACTTTCTTTAATTATCTGATCAGGAAATATCACTATATTGAAATTAATTTTATACATCTAGCTGTATAAAAAGAAGGAATGTTAATTTCACCTTGTACTTATGATCATTTATTAGCATAAATATAATATATTTATCTTTTGTTTATTGTTATTATATTTAGGGATATCTGGATTATAAAATAATGCTCGAGATACGAGTGGACATCTAATGTCTCAAACATTGTTCCTTAGCATTTAAAGTGTCATTATATATACATATTGGTGTGTTCTCCATAAAACATGCAGACAGAAATTTCTGTTTATTGTTATAATCTTCAGGTATATTAGGATAATGCCATAATGATCAAGATACAACCTACTAAGTCTCAAACATTGTGCCTTATTTTACATTATTTTTCATTTATTTTTAAAACCCAGCCTTGACATTCAAAGTGTCATTGTGTATATAATTTTCCATACAACATGTAAACATAAACATCAATATGAGATTACCATGAAATAATCATGTTAATTATAATAATAATTAGCCATAGTAGATATAGTATCTTAGAAACACAAAATCAACTTTAGCATTCAAAGTGTCACTTTATATATTATTTAGTTCCCCGTAAAAATGTAAACAAACACCAATATGAGATTCATGTATAATAAAACTAATAATAAATAACTATAGCATGTCGAGTTAACCTAATTATAATACCCTACTGGAGGCAGAAATATCAGCATATTTGAATTTTACCGCAAATTAGAGTTAGCGATAAAGACGCGCGTATCCTAAATATGTAGATATAGAAATAAATTGGCAACAGATTTTTTTAACTTCAACTTCCAGTCACCTGGGGACATAATGAGGCCACTTTTTGCGAATCAGCTTGCTCCTAGATAGCACTGAACAAAAATGACAGATTTCCAAACTTGACACATATTTGATAATCTTTGGTTTTTTTAGGCGCCCGTATTGATAAAAGGGTTGGAAAAAATATTCAAAATAAAATCTGGGCACAAATATTTTTCAGTGACCTGGATGTGTATATGGCAGAGGGCTATGACTAAAACAATAGTGAAAACAAATAAAACCACTACTATTTTGAACAATTTTTCGAATTGTTGTCAATTTTATTTTAGTGTCCTTCTAAAAAACGGTAAAATAGGCCCTAGGGCTTAAAGCGTCCTGATGGCAAAAAAAGAACCAAAAACTTGATATATCCCTATGGTCAAGCTAAATAAAAATCGCATTGAAAATTTCTTAGCTTTTGTGAGTACGAGGGCTAGATCTGGCTCCCGGCCTATAACTGGTGAACGCGCAGCACAAAAATTAAAAAATTGTTTGCTGTTCTAGTCTATGGACATGTTTACATCATATGGTGATATGAAGAAGCCAAAATAAAATCACCGATTTTTTTATGATTTTAGCCTGTGCCAGTCCCTTTAACGCACCATGCCCCTATTAACCCTTTAACCGCCGGTGCCGCAAATATTCGAGTTTTCACTTCTTATTAGCACACTAAGTACCACATTTTAAATATGTTGAAGATAAAATGTGACCATCAACCAGCAAGATTTGAAACGAGTTGCCCTCCATTTTGTCAAATCTGAATAATTTTTACTCGCTTGAAGTTGTGGATCGCGATCCACAACTTCAAGTAGGTGAAAATTCAAATTGAATAATTTGGCGGTTAAAGGGTTAACGTGACCGCATTTAGTCGCAGTCACATTAACTTGTAGCGCAGTTTTCTCGACGTAATTAAAATATTGGCAAAATGGAGCAGCAGAGAAAATATTGTTTTTAGATTTCACGGCGAAGAGAAGTCGAATCCTGTTCATTTCACACCGAAAAAAATATCTAACCATTGAGCAGCACGCTTAGTTAACCATCTAAAAACATATCTAAATTTGTAACAATGATCCACATCTTCTAATGAAGAACGTTTAATAAATATATGGCATTTAACTGAGTGATTTATAACCATTCTCCACACATAGATGTCGCTCAGGTAAACCTCCGCTGCATCTCTGTAAGCAGGCGCCATGTTTTAGCAGAAACTGCTCATTTCGAGCATTTTTGTTGTTATACTTACTGTAAGCTTTTAAACACGCTTGTGTGTCCTAGATATATATGGCAAATATACAAGACCACTACTCCGCCACGTATAAGTTTTCTATTCACAGAGCAATAGAAAAATATCAAGGGATTACTTTCTCCACCTACGCGCTGCTGTGAGAAGGTTTATGTTGTTGTTTTCTGACATAATTTTTAATCGAGTTCAAAACACTGGCAAGTAAAAAATACTGAATGACATGAGAATTATGATGGCTCAATTTATACATAACTTAACAGAGTAAATATCTATTACCTGCAGCAAACTATTAGATTAAACGAAATAGTAAAAGAAATGATCAATAATCAGTCTAGGTGAACATGTAAAAAGTTCCGTGGTTATAGGAATAGTTATTCAAAACCTGATTATCGCGTGGTAATGGCTGATACATCAGGTTAATCGCCATGCGTGCTTACGGCAAAATCGGCATGTGGTATCAGAGATATAATCTCTGAGGTCAGACTGATTTATAACAAAACACTGTTTAGATTCTTATTTTATAACTCATGCAAAATAATACTATGGTCTTTTTCAACATCTAAAAGGGCGAGGCGCAAATTAAAAGTAAGAAGAAAGATTGTGTAGCGGTCAACCAGGAAGAAACAAGTACATGTAACTTTACTGAAAGTTCTGCTAGGATGTGTTCATCTGCGCTCCATCTTTAGTTGGCCAAACCACCTCCGGAGGTGGCGTAGGTTTTAGGGCGTTCAGACATTGAACGTAGGCCTACGTCTAACATGGTGCAACCCAAGTTTTCACACTACCACAGACGTACAAAATCGAGGCACCAAAAGAGCCGCTCTACTTCGTACGACCCATAGTCCAGGGCTATTAGTCTAAAACTCATAAGAGACCTGGAACAAATTCGTAACAAGCAGAAAATTTCAGCATATATTGTTGAGACAACATAGATAAACATATCAAAAGTCCTCTAAGATCCCCCTGGTATTAGTGCCCGAAATGGGGGGGGGGGTAATAAGGGGGTAAATAGGGGTAATAAAGGGAATAATAACGATAACTTTAAAACTATTTAACCTGGATTCATAAAAAATGTATCTAAACATATGTTAATTCCCTGCGGAATCCATTAAAAATATTTGTAATACTTTTTAGCCACTGTTTAATCCCCAAAAGTGGTAAATAGGGTAAAGAAGAGGTAATAACTATAATTTATGATCTATTTGACCTAGATTCATAAACTGTGTATCTAGCATCGGATAATTTTTTTTAAAACACTTCTAAAATTTGGCGACCTCCCCTTAATTACCAACAACAATTTTTTATATCAATTTTTAACCACCCTTTCCTCTCCATAAGAGGTAAATATGGGTACAATGGGGGGTGATAACCATAGCTTATGAACTATGGGGTCTAAAGTTACAAAAAATGTTTTTAAACATATGTTTTAGCTCCTGAGGAATCCACTACAATTACTTATATCAATTTTTAACAACCCTTTCTTTCCCAAAAAAGGCAAATAATGGAAAATTATGAGAATAACCATAAATTTGACGGAGATTCATAAATTTGGTATTTATATATGTGTCCTAGCATCAAACAAAAAAGTGTAGGCCTAATTGAAAGAAAAACCAACCATCACCATTTAATCTCAAAAAACGAAACTGTATATGATGTTGTATTCATTTTTAACAACCTTTGCATTCCCAAAAAGTATTTTAATGTATGATGTAGATTGTTAATCACATAATAAAACAGTTAATTCGAGTTTATTTGAAAGAGCTTAAACTATTAAATTTTAAACTATTAAACTTTTAAAAACGGTTTCATTATTTTTTCTCGGATGCTAAAATATATAATCTAGATACCAATTTTATGAGTCTAAGTAAGTCAAATATCGCTCACATCTTACCCTTATTTACCACTTTTCCGGATGAAAGGGTGATTTTACAGCATCATATCCTTTTGTTGCTGGTTGTCGCATAAGTTTAAAATGCTTTTACATTTTCTCCCGTGGTAAAACATATCCAGCTAGGCCCTAAGAAATTTTAAAAATCCAGGTAAAATAGATCACAACTTGTGGTTATTATGGTATATTTTAGCTTTGCGGATGAAAAGGTGGTGAAATTTTAATACAAATGATAATATTAAACACCCCGGGTATGTTTGGATACAAATTTTATGAATCTAGGTCAAATAACTCATTAAGTTATGGTTATCACCCCAATTTTACTTCTATTTACCACTTTTTGGAGAAAAGGGTGGTTAAAAATTAATATAAAAAGTTGTTGCGGGCGATTAAAGGGAGGTCGCCGAATTAAAAAAAGTGTTTTTGCTTTTTTTGCCGATGCTAGATACAAATTTTATGAATTTAGGTCAAATAGCTCATAAGCTATGGATATTATCCCTATTTTTCCAATTTACCACTTTTTGGGGATGAAAGGGTGGCGAAAAAGTAATACAAATAATTTTGATGTATTCCGCAGGTGCTAAAACATATATTTAGATACAAATTTTATGAATTAAGGTTGAATACTTTTAAATGTATTGTTAATACCCATTGTTTACCCCCATTTACCCCTTAATACCCCAATTTCGGGCACTAATACCAGACGGATTGTAGAGGACTTTTGATAAGTTTTTCTATGTTGTTTCAAGAACATATGCCGAAATTTTCAGCTTGTTAAGAATTTGTTCCTTGTTATTATCTAATAGCCCTGGACTACCACTGCAGGTGCAATATGCCCCTTGAGAAAAGTGCTGTGAGATGGTGAGATGGTACTGCTTAGTCCTCAACTATCTATTTATCACCACACAATCAGAAAATATGAAGAACGTAAATATATTCATGAAATTTTGCAAGGTATAGTGTTCCGTGGTCATGTTTGTTCCGGTATACTGGGTTAAACTCGGTGCTGTGGCCGCTTCTTTGTGGCGATAATATAGTGTTCACTCGACGCCACCGCAAAGCACACGTCACTAAAATGATTCCCCTCGGGTGTTTATAGCGATTCCTGGAGCTTGAGCCCCGAACCGCAGTTTATTAGATGTGATGTGTCCACGGCCATTATACATCAGTTTTAATTCTGTCGTAATCTGACTATAAATTAAATGAATCGGGCTTTAGGCCACCTTTGTGCACATATAGGCTAAACTGGGCCAGGAGAACCTCCTGAGGATGGTGAGATGATTGAGAAGACACTGTCCTCCAGACACAGGATTCGAAATTCGTGCCCTGGCGGTCTGAGGCCGAGCATGCTACCTCTCGGTCACGAAGGCTCCCCACAATACTGACTTTCACACGTGGATGGGGAAGAAACATTTCTGTTCCTTTCAAACCACCGAGACCGGGAACCGAACCCCAAGCTCTGGCGTGAATCTGACTCTATAGTAGTCTATTATCATTTAAAATACACCGTTGCGTCAGTCTATTGTTGACACAGTAGATTCGAATCTACGGATCTACTGTTGTTTTGTATTGTTCAGGTAGGGCACAATATAGGCCTACGGGGTTAACAGAAAAACTCCTTATGTCTAATATTTCATGGTGCAGCCATACTGACATGAAATTGAGGTTTTCTATATCAAATCTTGGAATATCTGCACATATTCTGTGTATTTTAAGTCGAAGAAATAAGTCTTTTAACGCTAGATTCGTCGATCCGAATATACCCGCGCTGCGCGCCTCGTACATTCGGATCTACGAATCTTTCGAATTTTGTTCTTTCTCCTTGACATAATCACTTACAGGATCATGGAGGGGGATGATCTGAGACTTGTTCTTGTCTAATCTCTATTTGTTGATTACAGCATCATGGCGGCCTGGATCGTTCTCTTTATTCTGACTTTGTTATATTTGTTGATTACAGCATCATGGCGGCCTGGATCGTTCTCTTTATCCTTACTTTGTTATATTTGTTGATTACAGCATCATGGCCGCCTGGATCGTTCTCTTTATTCTGACTTTGCTATATTTGTTGATTACAGCATCATTGCGGCCTGGATCGTTCTCGTTAGTTACCCTGACTTTGTTATATTTGTTGATTACAGCATCATGGCGGCCTGAATCGTTCTCTTTATCCTGACTTTGTTATATTTGTTGATTACAGCATCATGACGGCCTGAATCGTTCTCTTTATCCTGACTTTGTTATATTTGTTGATTACAGCATCATGGCGGCCTGGATCGTTCTCTTTATCCTGACTTTGTTATATTTGCTGATTACAGCATCATGGCGGCCTGAATCGTTCTCTTTATCCTGACTTTGTTATATTTGTTGATTACAGCATCATGGCGGCCTGGATCGTTCTCGTTATCCTGACTTTGTTATATTTGTTGATTACAGCATCATGGCCGCCTGAATCGTTCTCTTTATCCTGACTTTGTTATATTTGTTGATCACAGCATCATGGCGGCCTGGATCGTTCTCTTTATCCTGACTTTGTTATATTTGTTGATTACAGCATCATGGCCGCCTGAATCGTTCTCTTTATCCTGACTTGTTATATTTGTTGATTACAGCATCATGGCGGCCTGGATCGTTCTCGTTATCCCGACTTTGTTATATTTGTTGATTACAGCATCATGGCCGCCTGGATCGATCTCTTTATCCTGACTTGTTATATTTGTTGATTACAGCATCATGGCGGCCTGGATCGTTCTCGTTATCCTGACTTTGTTATATTTGTTGATTACAGCATCATGGCGGCCTGAATCTTTCTCTTTATCCTGACTTTGTTATATTTGTTGATTACAGCATCATGGCGGCCTGGATCGTTCTCTTTATCCTGACTTTGTTATATTTGTTGATTACAGCATCATGGCGGCCTGGATCGTTCTCGTTATCCTGACTTTGTTATATTTGTTGATTACAGCATCATGGCCGCCTGGATCGTTCTCTTTATCCTGACTTTGTTATATTTGTTGATTACAGCATCATGGCGGCCTGGATCGTTCTCGTTAGTTATCCTGACTTTGTTATATTTGTTGATTACAGCATCATGGCGGCCTGGATCGTTCTCGTTATCCTGACTTTGTTATATTTGTTGATTACAGCATCATGGCGGCCTGGATCGTTCTCGTTAGTTATCCTGACTTTGTTATATTTGTTGATTACAGCATCATGGCGGCTTGGATCGTTCTCTTTATCCTGACTTTGTTATATTTGTTGATTACAGCATCATGGCGGCCTGGATCGTTCTCGTTATCCTGACTTTGTTATATTTGTTGATTACAGCATCATGGCGGCTTGGATCGTTCTCGTTATCCTGACTTTGTTATATTTGTTGATTACAGCATCATGGCGGCCTGGATCGTTCTCTTTATTCTGACTTTGTTATATTTGTTGATTACAGCATCATGGCCGCCTGGATCGTTCTTTTTATTCTGACTTTGTTATATTTGTTGATTACAGCATCATGGCCGCCTGGATCGTTCTCTTTATTCTGATGCTGGCTAGAGGTAAGCATAGTTTGTTTCAATTTGAAACCATCGTAATTGTCTTAGTCAGCTCTTTCTGATTCATTTGAATGCCTATGTCACGGGATTACGGCCATTATAAATAGTTTTACTCTCACAGAATCTGACGTTTACAGACGTCAGATTCTCATCAACTAAAGTCGGTCCCCGCGCTTCAAGGGTTAAAACACTAAAATATTTCTATATAAAGCATGGAGAGCAAAGGGTTTTTTCAATTTGAAACCATCGTAAATGTCTCGGTTGGCTCTTTCCGTTTCATTAGAATACCTATGTTATTTGTCTACGGCCATTACAAATATTTTAATACTTACAGTGCGGGGATCGACTTTAAGATTTCCTTTCATATTTTTTTTACCTCGCCCCCCCCCCCCCCCCCCCTAGATTACATAGCTCGCGACTGATCTCGCCCTGCATAGGCATAATATTGCTCTAAATGTGGACTAAACCCTTTGGGCTCTCAAATATGTTTATATAAACTATGGGATACCAAAAGGTGTTTTTTTTCAATTTGAAATCATCATAAATGTCTTGGTGAGCTCCTTCCGCTTCATTTCTTCAATAAACATTTTTTATTGTCAAAATTTTCCCAAATATAAATATTGCCACATGTTGCTTTCCTATTACATACATGCAGTCATACACACGCACATACACATATTAATGATTATTACAAATACAATATTAAATTAAACAAAGGCAAAACATATACACAGAAATCATATGGGTTGTGGGTCCACTTACATTATACCTTTTACTCTTTTCAACATGCAATGTTCAATGCGTGGATCTAAGTTGACCCCCGCAATGAAAGAGTTACCCGAAAATCTTACAAAAGACATTAAGAGTTCGCCACCAGAATATATCGTCCCCTTGGAGTTAGAAGGTGCTAAACTGACACTTTCTAAAGTGGCAGTTTAGCACCTTCTAACTCTAAGGTGACGAAATGTTTGTGCATCACTGGTATCTACCGCCGACGAGGTTGCCCCCTGTTTGCAGGTATCAGTGTGGACGCATTGTGTAACGACAGACCGCCTGGGAGCTGTTGTCTGGGATCGGATGAGGGCTGCATAGAGTACCCAGGGTGTCTAGATCCAAGCAAGATATGTACGGACGACCCTATGAGCGACTGTGGCGGTGTTAATGGAGTCATTCTTTTGTGCTCAGCGTGTGAGTATCTCCATATAGACCGGCTTCAGATTGAGCTTGGTGCCACCTGGAATGGACATTAATGACATAAGGTTTTTCTGAATCCTTATGATGTGTGTGTGAACATAAAAATTCAGGTAAACGTGCATCTCCGGGTGCGTTTGGCGAAAATAGGCTAATATATTCAAAATGGCCTCCAAATTATCCATTTTAAGAAAAAATCATATATTGGCCACTGTAACCATAATATACCCTTGTCGAACTTGTATTAACATGGTTTTATTTAAGAGACACAAAAAAAAATGGCTACTGAATATGAGCAAAATGGCGGTCAAAATGGTTAAAATTGTAATGGAAAATCTGTACTGGCTATATATGATTTAGTTACGCAAGCCTAACTATTAGTGAGGTTTCAGTATCAATGTTTTATAAGTAACTGCCTATTAACTTCTAACATGTTTTTATACTAAAAGAAAAAAAATGGCTGAAATATATACAAAATGGCGACCAAAAAGGCTTAACATGTAGGATTTGTTTAATTCGCCATATATGATATAAAGCAACCAAAATTCAATTAATCCCAATGTTTCCTTTTTTCATGTTGCATGCTAAGATGCAGCGACTTGTCAAATATTGTTTTTTTTATATTTGGTGGCTTTAAAGAGACTTATCAGGCTAAAATCATAAAAAAATCGGGTGATTTTATGTTGGCTTTTTAATATGACTATATGATTAAACATGTCCATAAACTAGAACTGCATAAGTTTTTTAATTTTTGTGCTGCGCATTTACCAGCTAGGGTATTTATAGCCGAGATTCCCCATTTCTTATTTCGGACATGCTTGTCCAAAATAAGAAATACGCGAATTTCTGCTCTATATCTAGCCTATGTAACTGGTAAATGCGCAGCACAAAAATCAATTGGTGAATCCAAATCATATCTTAGCTAAAATAGAAAAATCCTACCATTTCATCCATTTTGGCCGCCATTTTGTCCTTATTTCAGCAGTCATTTTTATTTTTGGGTCTGTTATAGAAAAACGTTGATACAGGTTCAACAAGGTATATTCGGCTTCGGTCTTATTATATCAATGAATGCTAATGGCCAATATATCATTCTTTCCCAAATTTGATCATTTGGTGGCCATTTTGAATATATTAGCCTATTTTCGCCTAACGCAGCAGGTGATGCGCGTTTACCTGATTTTGTATGTTCACACACCTCATAAGGAACCTTACTAATAGTTAACATTGTGTGAATAAATCATATAATTATGGCAAATACAAAAATCCTACAATTTTAGCCATTTCGGCCGTCATTTTACATGTATTTCGGTAGATATTTTGTTCTTTTTAGTCTGTTATTTATAAAATCTGTTGATACAAGGTCAACAAGGTTATATTAGTCGTATATCAATGAATTCTAATGACCAATAGAATAATTATCAACAGTTTAGTTAACACTTACACGCTAGGCGTCGCTTGAATCACAGTGGTATACCGCTGCTGATGCATCTTTCTCGCGATGCATGCACACTGTGTGTCGACTACTGGAATGGGGATCTTGCCTAATTATCATAATATATGACTGAGCTGTTTCCTATTGGAGGAGCGGTGCACACGTCAGACTACGAAATAAGCAGGTGGAACACGTGCGCTGTGAGCACATAGCTAAGCTCTCACACAGGCGTCATTGTCTATCTGGTGCTGTGGTTAAAGTTAAAATCCCCTTGGGATGAGACATTTTCAATGTTGTCAATTTTGACAATTTAATTTATGTTAAGCTATATAGCCTACTGATCTTAACTGAAAATACGAAAAGTCAAAAAACAATTTTAAAGCCATGTGAACAAATTTCCATGTAAACAAAACAAGTCAGCAATATTCAGCACTTTACATCACATATTCCCACGTATCAGACGGTAAGATCAAACCAGTCGCCGCTAATTGGTGTCTCATAGTCAGGACACGGGAGGACACACCTGCAGCACTGATTGTCTACCCAACGCTGGGCCGATGCCATCAGGATGTGGCCCAATGCTGTGCAAACATTCAATTCTCCTTAGGTATACAAATAGTTTGTTTGGGTTACTTTTGGTTTCATAGAAATGTTGATTAAAAATATTTGTAAAAATAAGAAAATTCTGAAAAAAAATAAAAACATGATCCGTGGGATACACTACTTCAGTACGGAATTAAAAACGAAAATTGATGTCATCCCAAGGGGCTGCTTTAAGTATACAGATCTGATCTGCTCCTGGTAGGCCTACATGTATACAACACAACGAGTATTCATGAGCATATATCTACCAACATGATGATGCTATACATAGCCCACTGCCCCCGATCGAAAGCCAGTCACTTTGCTGAAGCATTATAGATAGGCCCAATTAGGTCCCTATAACCTCCTTAATATGCTTAAACCCTTTGCAAGTTGTGGCTCGTAAACAGTTCAGTAGCCAGTTTTAAAATCATCATGATAGTGTATCTGTACTATCTAATTATAGCGCATATCGCCCTACATGATGCCATATGTTTATATATACTATTATTGTAGAAATTATGAATACGAATACTCACTTTAAAAAATGTATTCGAATACGAGAAACATACTTTCCAGATGTATTCGAATACGAATATTTTTAAAATATACCTATAGTTGCAAGATGTAATGAAAAACCAGTAATAATAAAAGAAAAATGTAATGCATGAGGAAGGTATAATTATGTCGTTCACAGAAATAGTGTTTTTATGTATTATAATATATTGGTTCAACATTGAATTAATGTTTAGAACGTAGGTACAGACGAAGAATAAGTCTGTGATGATTTGTCTTTGTGTCAACAAAATATTGTCTGTCTGTCCGTAGTAGCCTACAGCCAAGGACGTTTTATAGAACGTCCTTGGTACAGCATTAAATCGGAGGCCGTTTACCACAAGTGAAATACGATGACATCTAGGGCTATGAGTTCCATAACTTGTCCCAGAACTTGTAGGCCCATACTATAAATCTACGACGCTGGCCCAACATAAATCTAACACTGGGTTAACTTATCGTGTTTTACTGAGAAGGTGAGGAGGGGGTTGTTGGAGGCCTGGACACAAATCTCGCACATGGACTTCTACAAATATAATATTTTATTGTATTTTAGGTGAATACCGAATACGGCTATTTCTTTTGTGCACACTGATTCTAGAAAATTCAATGTGGTTTTATAGATATTTTAATGAAACGATTCTTGTACTGAGAGGGTCATTGTTAAGTTGGCATTCTGCGCCTTCGCTGAGGTGCCTATCTCAGCGTATCTGTGTGGATTTTTTTCTAGGTATCAGTGGTCGAGATGGAGACGTGTTTCTGTGTTCCTTGACAGACTGGGCAGGGCGGGGGCGAGGGGGGGGGGGGGGGATGGTGAAGACGGCCGTGGTTTGTGAGTACGATACTCTTATCACATATTGCGATGTTGTCATCAAAAAGAGGGTGAACGGATTTGTCTGTTAACATTTAAGGGAGTAGGTTGTTTTCTTGTCAGATGTGTGCAATCAGCCAGGGATTTGTTTTGTTCAGCTCATTTTTGTACCAATCGGCTCAGGCATAGTGTTAAATGTCACAGCGCACAGGCCGCATATTTATGACACACACATCTTTTGTCAATCGCTCATTTTCAAAACTTCCTTGTAAAATCCTAGCAAGTAAGAAATATATATATAAATCAGTTGTGTTTCAATAACACGTGTTATTGTTCCACTTCTCGGTTTTGATTACCGCTGGCACTTAAACTGTCTAGTGGTGTGAAGCTCGCGAGATTTATGTAGTCCAAGCAATATCCGTTACTAGTTGCAACAGGAAATTACGCAACGTAGGCCTTCAAGTGCCGCACACCCCTGATTATGGTTATGTTCCGCTTGGAATATATAGTCGTACTTGACTTGTGAGCCGGTATTTCTCCTCGAGGACATATTTATTCTCCAATTGTTTAATATAATAGATTGGAGAGAGATATAATTATAAATTCTTGCTAATATGTAGTTACTTTATCTCTGGCTTACGGGAAATATATATTATGTAAATAATTTTTTAACACTTTAACGTAAGTGTGTATAAATAAACTTTATCCTTCGTGTATTATATACTAAGCTAGGGTGCTGGTCCCCTGTATTTGACATCTTGATGTAGGCCTACCCAATTGTATTTACAATTAAAAATTTGTATAATAAATTCAGCGAGCACGAGACCTTGGCCTAATGCCTGGTTATTGTTGCTCCACCATCTACGACGCTGGCCCAAAACTAAGCCAGCATTGGGTCAACGTCTCGTGTTTGATTGGATATTTGTATGTCAATTTTTTCCCTGTTTACAGTATTAAGAGATTATCAGTGTAACGGCTATTACACAGCGGCAGAATGTTGTTCTGCTGTTACTGATGACGGTAGCAAGTCTTGTTTCTGGAATCCCGAATGCGGAAATCATAATAAGAGATGTACTAGTAACATCAATGGTGATTGTGGGGTCGTCTCTTCTGATTCCCTTAACCTTTGCAGGGGTGCTGGTGAGTATTTATTTACTTGTAATTGTAAATAATTTGATAAATCTCAGTCCAAATGCTTTGGTATATTGATAATCGTATATTTCTAAACTGGGTGCTTTTGAAATCTTTGTGAAAGATGGAAAAATCTGGGGCATATTATTAACTATTTAAAATCATTTCTTGTGTTCTTGACTAAGATCTTTTTTTTAACGAGTGCAGTAAATTAAGAGCTTACCAAGTGGGTCCGAGATATGAGTAACTCACAACTCTTTCAACTTTGCGCAAAACACAGGAATCCATCCCACTACAAACGTTAACCCTTTAGCGCTGTATTTTTTTATGAAAATCAAAGAAACCAAAATGTTTTTTTCAATTTGAAATCATCATAAATGTCTTCTTCTTCAAGATACAGCTCACTCCTCTGTATATAGAGTATTATTGAGCCGATATCTTTCCTGTCTTAGTTAGCTTTTCCCGATTCATTTGAATCCCTATGTTATGGGTCTACGGCCATTATAAATATTTTTTTCTCTTACAGTGCGGGGATCGACGACTTCAGTCGTCAGAATCTGACGTCTACAGACGTCAGATTCTGACGACTAAAGTAAACCCACCACTGTAAGGGTTAAAGCGCTGAAATATTTTTATATAAACCATGGAGACCAAAAGGTTGTTTCAAATTGAAATAATCATAAATGTCTTAGTTAGCTTTTTCCGATTCATTTGAATACCTGTGTTATGTGTCTACAGCCGTTATTTGATTTATGTTTGCGCTTACGGTGTTGGGATCGACTATTATGACGTCTAATGTCGGTCCTTGCGCTGTAAG